>CABHPP010000942.1:0-59550 GCA_902168425.1 Peromyscus attwateri
TCCCCCAAGGAGATCAAGCTACACAATTCTCTTGCCATGCAGAGGGCCTAGTCCAGTCCCATGCAGGCTCCATAGTCACTGATCCACTTTCATGTATCTTATTAGGACTTCTATCACTTTGATTAGAAAATGAAGTTTTCTGGCACAGTTCTGTTTGGTCATCTCTACAGGTTTCCCCTAATTTGGTTTGGTCATCTCTGCAGGTTTCCCCATCATGATTTTGATGCACTTGCTCATAGAATCCCTCCTCTTTCTCTTTGACTGGACTCCTGGAGTGTTTGGCTGTGCATCTCTGCATCTGCTTCCACCAGTCACTGAAGTAAAGCTCTGTGATGACAGTTAGGGTATTCACCAGTCTGAACCCTGGGGCAAGCCAATTCAATTCAGGCATCCTCTCCACTATTTCTAGTAGTCCAAGCTGGGGTCATCCTTTGGGATTCCTGGCAACTTCCCTAGCTAGCACCAGGTTTCTCTCTATCCCCATCATATCTCCCTCTATCATGGTATCTCTTTCATTGCTTTCCCACTCCATCTCTGTTCCAACTTGACCTTCCCATTCCCATATGTTCTCATCACCCATCCCCTACCCTCCATTGCCCACTCCTCATGCCCAGTTTACTCATGGATATCTCATTAATTTCCCCTTCCCATGTGTCCCTCTTTGGGTCTTCCTTGTTAGCTAGCTTCTCTGGAGTTGTGGGTTGTTGTCTGGTTATCCTTTGCTTTACATCTAGTTATCCACTTATGAGTGGCTACATACCATGTTTGTCCTTCTGAGTCTGGGTTACCTCACTCAGGATATTTTCTAGTTCCATCCATTTGCCTGCAAATTTCATGATGTCATTGTTTTTTTCTCTGCTGAGTAGTTCTCCATTGTGTATATGTACCACATTCTCTTAATCCATTCTTCAGTTGAGGGGCATATAGGTTGTTTCCAGGTTCTAGCTATTAAAATAATGCTGCTATGAACATAGCTGAGCATGTGTCCCTGTGGTATGATTGAGCATTCCTTGGGTATATGCCCAAGAGTGGTATAGCTGCGTCTTGAGGAAGATTGATTCTCAATTTTCTGAGAAACCGCCATACTGATTTCTAAAGTGACTGTACTAGTTTGCACTCCTGCCAACAGTGGAGGAGTGTTCCCCTTGCTCCATATCCTCTCCAACATAAGCTATCTGCAGTGCTTTTGATCTTAGCTATTCTGACAGGTGTAAGATGGTATCTCAGAGTTGTTTTGATTTGCATTTCCCTCATGACTAAGGATGCTGAGCAATTCCTTACATGTCTTTTGACCATTTGAAATTCTTACTTTGATAATTCACTGTTTAACTTTGTAGCCCATTTTTTAATTGGAATGTTCGTTATTTTGATGTCCAGTTTCTTGAGTTTTTTATATATTTTGGAGATCAGCCCTCTGTTAGATGTGGGGTTGGTGAAAATCTTTTCCCATTCTGTAGGCTGTCGTTTTATCTTATTTACTGTGTCCTTTGCCTTACAGAAGCTTCTCAGTTTCAGGAGGTCCCATTTATTAATTGTTGCTCTCAGTGTCTGTGCTACTGGTGTTATACTTAGGAAGTGATCTCCTGTGCCAGAACACTCCATTTTCTAATCAAAGTGATAGAAGTCCCAATAAGACACATTGTCCACTGACATGCCCATCATGAGAAGTGATTGGTGTTACCTACCTTTAGTGGATAGGATAGTTTCATTGAAAAAGGAGCTAATTTTGATTAGGTTGTGATGTGTGGATATATATATATATATATATATATATATATATATATATATATATCTCAACATTCTGTATTTGCATATTAGCACAAAGCTGAAAGAGAGAGAAGTTTATTGATTTCTAATCATGAGTCTGTGAAAGCATTTTCATTGTCCACAGTGAAATAATGAAGGTATAATTTCTGATAAAGTAAAATGCATTCAGCAACTTGATTATGAATTTGTGTGTTATTTACTTTTTTCTTATTCATCAAACACACTTTATCTTTGGAATAAAGATAGTAAAAAATAATCTATCATATTTATACTTCATTGTGTGCAAAAGAAAAATTCCAACTCTGTGTAAGTTCCTCCCACCCCTCCTCTTTTTTTATGAAATATATTTAGGTTTAAAAAGCCATATAAGTGAGCTACCAATTTGGGTTACTCAATTATATTATGTTAGTAATGTACCAATTGCATTATTTTATCCCTTTAAAAGTGTTTTGATGTTTATTGTGAAATGAAATCAATTTTATATACTACATGCTGGCTTTTCCGTGTCTAGATTGGTATTTTGGATTTCCAGTTTAAAGAAAAGACAGAAAAACAATGAATTTTTTTAAGACATGGTGAACTATTGCTTCTTACTGACATATTTAAATAAAAGCCAAGCATATTGCACCTTACCAAAGACATCTGAGAAAGAATTTTCATTTTGGGGAGCTAGACATATAGCATGTAGATGTTATTAAAAGTTATCTCTGTGAATGAGATTCTTTAATTTAAAAAAAATGAAAAACTAGGATATTTTCCTTATGGAGAATAGACTCAATCAGGCAGCAGCTCACAAGTGCTTAAATTTTGCAAATCTAATCATGTTTTACAGTCTTGTTCTAATTTCACTCATACCTAGCACAACAATGTTGTTTCTCCATCTGTCCTTCTGATGAAATTGTACCCAATTCCTCAACATACCTACAGAGCTTCAGGAGGCTCCGAATATTTTTTGGTGATATGGTTGGACATAAGAGGCAATGTTTTACAAGTAGCTTTTGGGGGAATGTAAAACCACTTTGCAAAAGGTTTCAGGTGGTGGTAAGTAGGGAAGAAAGTTGTTTATTTTATGCATAGAATCTTGGAATAAAAATGCTGTGGATTTGAGAGTAGGTGTGCAGTGAAGGTTGTAGATTTACACATGGAAAATGTAAGATCTGTGAGGGTATGGACTTTGGCTGGCTGATGAGTCTTGATACTAATGACAGTTAAATAGTAGGTAACTAAAGTTTATGTTGCATTTATTTGTTTGTTTGTTTATATATGAAGGAGGGAGGAGAACTTTCTGGAATAAATTCTCTCTTTTCACCATGTGGGTTCACCACCATCCGAGGGAGCAAATAAACCATCCTTCAGTGGTTCCAAGTTGTAACCATGAAAGCAATCATGGGACTTCTACGATTTATTTTCTCTTCAGATAATTGAACAAAATACTTTGGACATAGTCATTTGAGGTTATAAGAAGTATAAAAAGGAAACTATTTTTTTAAAGCTGTTAGTAGTTAAATGGTTAATCACCGTTGCTAAGGAAGATGATTTGAGATCGCAAATAAAGGATGGTTCTTTCCCAATGATGTCACAAAGTTTGGGCATAGAAAGAGTACCAGAGTACAGCGAGGAGGATGCTGCCTTCCTAAGTTTGGATGTAAATGCCTGTCTCTATGCTGCTCTCTCTCTCTCTCTCTCTCTCTCTCTCTCTCTCTCTCTCTCTCTCTCTATCTCTCTATCTCTATCTCTATCTCTCTCTGTAGCTTCTCCTGGCTGCAGTCAGAGCACCCTTCTTCTGCTCTAAGGAATACTACTTTCAGCAAATACATATCAGACTTCTGGGAGCATCCATGACACTGGAATGAGTTGGTCAAGGAGTAGGGATTCATGAGTTACTTACTAGGGAAATGCTGAAGAATATGTCTTAATGTCTGAGGAAGCGTCTCCTGAAAGAAGAAACAGAATTGTGCCCCCAAAAATTCAAGTGAGGAAAAATTTATTGATGACTCAAAAAGAAACATCCTACATTATGATTTAGCATTAAGGCCAAGACAGTAATTTTAGAGTTAACTACAAATCAGAGAATACACCCTTCTTTGAATTATAAAATTTAAGTATAGGCACAGCATAATATTACTGTAAGTACCAACAGCGTGATGCTAAGATGTTAGAATTCACATGCTAACAAATATAAGCAACATTCTAGTCATGTAGGAAAAGTTTATCATAGGAAGTTTATCATAGGAAGAGAGAAAGTATTAAGCACAAAATAGCATTCCAGAGAGAGATAGGATGAAATGGCATAGGAATTATAGAATGATTCATGTTGGGAGATTCACAGAAAAATGTCATTTTCTATAGGTCTTTAAAGATAAGTAAGAGCTAGACATTTGGGGAAATATAAAAAGGAAATTCTAAGCAGAGGAGATGGAAATTTATAACAGCAAATTACAAACATGAGTAACTAGGCCACATTATTTTTTAGCATGAGAGATCTTGACATTTTAGATACATTTTTTTTGTTATATGAAATTGTCACAGTTGTGGTGTTTGACATATCAGAAAACTCACCATCAATAATAAATTTGAAAACATATCTAAGCCAAGCCCAGTGTTTGTAATGTAAAAATATGCATTATTATAATTATTATATTAAATTTATATGAGTCTCTATGCTGTAGTAGTGGGGTAAGTACACATGCCATAGTACATATGTAGAAATTGTAGGATAATTTTTATAGAATTGATTTTCTCCTTCTCTCAAGGGATCTAGGTTGTTAACCTTTATGCTAGTGGCTAGGTTTTCATTCATTCATTCACTCATCATTTATTTTAAATATAACAAAATAAAATGTAATATTATAAAATAAGAATGATCATGTTGAAGGTGAACAAGACAAACTAACAGAAGGAAGAGAGCCCAAGAGACAACACAAGAGTCAGAGACCCACTCATTCTCACACTCAAGTATCCATGAAAACACTAAACTGATATCCATGCTATAAATGCAGGGTACCTGGTGCAGACCTATGCCTGCTGCTTCAGTCTCTGTGAGTTCACATGAGCTTTTCTCACGTTTATTTAGAGACCTTTATATTCTTGATGTCTTCCATCCCCTCTGGCTCTTAACATTCTTTCCACTTCCTTTTGTGTGGGGTCCCCTGAGTTCTGAGAAAAAGGATTGTATGGAGATATCCCATTGACGGCTCCATTCATTCTCTGTGTAATGTCTGGCTATGGGTCTCTATATTTCCTCCTCTCACTACAAGAGGAAGCTTCTCTGAGGATGCTTGAATAAGGCACTGATCTATGCATATAGCAGACTATTATTTGGGGTCAATTTATCAGTATTTTTTAGGCCAGAATTATTTTGTTTTGCCCTAGGTCCCTGGGCTATGTAGTCTCAGGTTGTTGGTCATCCAAGTAGTATTGGGTATGGGTTTCACCTCATGGAGTAGGCCTTACATCAGATCAGCTATTGATTGGTTACTCCACAAGCGTTGTGCCACCATTGCCCTAGCACAGTAGTTCTCAGCCTTCTTAATGTTGCGACCCTTCAATATAGTTCCTTATGTTGTGGTGACCCCCAACCATGACATTATTTCACTGCTACGTCATAGCTACAAATTTGCTACTGTAATGTAAATATGAACCGTGATGTAAATATCTGATATGCAGGAAATCTGATTTGCAACCCCCAAAGGGATCACAACCCACAGGTTGAGAACCACTGATAGCGTATTTGCAGGGAGTACATCAGAACAGATAATCCTTATGTGGCTGTCTTGGTATTTATGTTTCTATTCTGATAGCATTCTGAGTACCTTCCTATACCAAAGATTTTGGAACATAGGGGTGTAGGCTCTATATAGGAACCCTCTTGACATTTCCATATTAATGTGTTGTTTGGGTATTGTTTTCAGCAATAGAAATCTGCTGTGAGTTTGTGAAGAGCAACCTATAGCCCTGGCAACAGTCTGGGTTGTTTGGGGATTCCTGTGGGATCCTTTTGGCCAACAACTCAAGATGTAACCCAAGCCTGGTACTGCAAGCTTAGTTTGGTGACAAGAGATGGACAGTAGAGTCTCTCCAATTATTTGACAATTTGGTTTAGATCACCTTTGTATATGTATATATTTTTGGAAGTTTCTATTGCATTAGGTTTACATACTATCCCTAAAATGCCCCTTAATTTTACTGTCTCTCTCCATACTTTTGCCCACAACTCCTCTCACCACTTCACTTCATCCTCCCATTCCAGACCACCCCATCTATCCAAAAATATCAACTCTAATTCCCTTTCATTATGAGATCTAGCTGTTCTCTCTAGTCCCTTACTCTATACCTATTCTCCATGGTTCTATGGATTTTAGCTTGGTTATCATTGACTTAACAGCTGATATCCCCATATAAGTCAATGCACACCATATTTGTTTTTCTGGGTCTGGGATACTTCACTCAGGATAATTTTTTCTAGTTCCTATACCATATGTATTTTTATTGGGGAACTGATACTATTGATGTTGAGAGAGAGCAATGACCAACAATTGCTTATTACTGTTATTTTATTGGTGGTGTTGGCATTGTGTGTGTGTGTGTGTGTGTGTGTGTGTGTGTACACACTTCCCTTCTTTTGACTTTACTGGTCTGAGATTGTTTATTCCCTAAGGTGTTAGAAGGTAAACCTCAACCTAAAGAGGTTAACTACACAAGACAACATTTTAAATGTAGTTTTAAAACTTGAGGTTTTTCTGTGTAGTTAGGGAGTAATGTTAGTGCCCAAAAATGTTTGTTGATAACACTATTTTTAAGTATAAAACTGAGAGAAATATATACTTGAACCATTATATTTGACCAAATAGAGAATGCCTGTGGCTGTTTCTCCTAAGAACTCTGTCTTGGGGATGAATATGAATATCACTAGTGACCCAGCATCCAAAAAACTTCTACACCCTGTTATGACAACTTTGCTGACCTGAGGACTTTATATAAATCCAAACAATAGTTTATTCCTTTCCTTGTGCTATGACAAACAGGGAAAATTATAGCCTGTAGCGTGAAGATGCTGGGTTCTCATTCCATGTGTTGTAACTGACAGTGCCAGTGACCTCCAAGCCCCAATTGAAATGCAGAGTGTTGCCTGAATTCTCGTTAAGAAGGGAGAGTGTTGACTCCATATCACACTGAACCAAAAGGTCAGGACTGGCCAGTGACCTCTAAACTCTTGAAGTATGATTTAGTTAAGACAGTATCTCTGGAAATTCAGAGTTACAAGGATAATGACACAGATCTAAAAATACATATGCTGGATGTAGTGACACATGCCAATCATCTAAGTACACAGGAGCTAGGGTAGAAGGTCACAATTTCAGTCTGCCCTCAGCTACATGGAAAGATACTGCCCCATCACCATCATTATCAATAACAAAAAGAACAAATGTGCACAAACTATTACTATAAACCAACTATTATTTTTCATTTGACTATTTTTGTTTCTGATTTAAATGTTATTGTTGTTGATGATGTTTAGTGAAGTAAAATTTTGGATGATTTTGCATCCTCGAGGCGTGTGTGACAGGAGCAGAGACTTCCGGCAGAGGAACTATTAACAGGAGAGAAGGCAGAAGACAGTGTGCAGGATCCGAACAAGGACAGAGAAACAGAGCTTCATGGGCCAGAAACTGAGATCATGCCTGTATAGAAAGGATAATGTTGTTTTGGGGAAATGAATAAGAGGTAAAATATTGTTTCTAGAGAGCAGCAAGGAAGGGATCAACACATGGTTCATATTTAAAAGATGAATGTCTGTTTTATCCCACTTTTAAAGAAAGATCAACTGTATCACACAACAAAATTCGATTCTACATAATGAAGGATAAAATATGTTAAGTACCTCAAAACACACTTTCCCTCTTATATTGTTCTTTAAAACTGCACTAAAGCCAAAGTCTCCCTCAGAATGTGCAAATAATTTCTGAATATATAAGGTACCTTCGTTCTATATAGGTACCTTCTTTCTGTTGTAGACAAGATACAATATACGATCCCTCTTGCATCCCCGTTAGGTGATAGCTTTCTTCAGATCAGGTGGTTACACATTTCATATTTACAAAAGTGTTCTTGCATAGAAAAATGCCCTAACACATTTTATGGACAAGGATGAGTTTCAAAATTGTTAGGAAGGTTGTGTAAGGTTAAGGATTAAAAAAAAAAATAAATGCTTTAAGATTTGGTAACTAACAATCATCTTGATTTTATAGTTCACCAGGAAGTTTCATTTATTTATAATTCTCTAATTGTAAGCATGAGATGTTTAGTGTTTCTCTTTATTGTCCAAAAAGTTATGAAGAATTTGTCGCAGGAATTTTTAATTTCAACATTGGGTGGGTGATTCATTTTGGCTTTCTATTTTAGAATTACAGGCCTTTGCACCTTTACTCAAAAATGGCAATATTATTTGGCACTTACCATATTATGATATGATTATAATAGGCCTTAACATTTCCTTAAATTAGCATGCATTAGGAAAACATGATCCTGGAAGGTTATGTGTGTTGTCTAAGATAGGACAGCAACCAGGGTCAGGGAAACTTGGAATGTAATTCTTGTCTTCTAAAATCATTTACCATTCTTGTTTTTGTGACAGTTACCCCTTGAGATAAAAATTGGAGTAGATTAACATGTTAACTCTGGTTTTTCTATGCAATATTTTCAATGTCTTAAGAGTCCTCCAAGTTTCAATTTAAAATTTCAAGCATTTACTGTAGCTGGGTCCAAAAGTTCACATTCCAAGCAGTTTTGGGCTCCCTTTTAATGCAATTTATGGATGGTATTAGAAAGAACAATTTGATTAAGCTTAAAAAATTGGATTATTGGAAACTATTTGGTTTATTTTGTTTTAAATTGTCTTTCATATAATATCCCTCACCTCAAATCCATAGAAATATACTTCAGTTCTATTTTGATTTCACATAGACTCTCATTTTATACTTCAGGATAGCTTCAAACTTGGGATTTTAGGCATGCAACATCACATTTAATTTTCACAACTACCATTTTGAAATAAAACTTACTTCTGAACACTGGATCACTCATCAGTTAAATGATTAAAACTAATGCATCTATCCTGTTACATAAGAAAACTAGTTTCTATCTTAGTAACTGTACTATTCTAAGAGTTTGTCAAGTTTCATCTCCTTTCTAATTTGCCTTTATTAGTAATTTCTTCATCTCCTATGATGTTATATAATTTTAAAGAGTTCTTTTTCCTAAAATGTTGTCATTAAACACACATGAATGATTGGATATGCAATAAATCTTTCAAGACTTTATTTTTGTTTTCGAGTAGCATAAGGACCCAAAGCAATGTGTGCTCACTCTCCCTTACAGAGAGGTGCTGACGAAACTTACATGATATTTGTGAAAGACACAGGCTGGACAACTTACCTTAATTTGAACTGAGTGTTCATTGGGAATGAACAAGAACGTTGGAAAATCCTTGCTTTTAAACCTTCTCATTTATTTTTCAAATACTTTTCTATTACAAAAAGGAGACAAGAACAAGGGAGGAATGAAGGAAGGGGAGGGAAGAAAAATCATGCTGCGTGCTTCTAGAGCTCTGTAGTAGCGAAGGACTTGATTGCCGTTGAATTTCCCTTTGCTCCCTTGTTCAGCAACTCAAGAGTCCACTTGTACTTTCCAAGTAGAGTTGTTTTGTTGAAGGAGACATTCAATAGGTAATCAAATAATAGGTCAGCTATGTTAGGAAAAGAGTCTTTGGCTTTCAAACAGGTCTTATGTCAATCTAAGAGAAGGGCTTTGGATAGGAAATCTTACTATAATTTGAAGGCATGCTAAGAGAAAAGAGTTAGAAATCCAAATATCACTGCTCATGACAAGACAACTGCCTATTAACAGGAAGATTTTTTTTATTGCATTCTTAAGTAGAATCATACGTCTACCTTGGCAGGGAAGGAAAGTCTCTGTTAATAAAGCTTCATTGGTAAGTTAATAAGGACATGCCAACCACCTTCCTGTGGTAGTCGTTACTTCTCTGTGCTGAATAAACTGCTGGCTGCCAGTAAGTAAGAGTTTCTGCCAAAGGTTTCCTATAAACCATGAGATTCTAAGACAAATAAATGAAAGCCATTCTGAACAAAAGTATAATGAGGTCAATCGATGTAGGTATTTGTTCCCAATTTTTTAAACAGAGATTTCCAAACAAGTAATTATTTGAAACATTTCATTGAGAGATATTCTATCCATCAGTCATTCCATGAATCCTCACTGAGTAGACACATTGAAGACTCTTTCCTAGGCATTGCACATACTGCACTCAACATGCATGTAGCTGTGAATTTTGCCTTCTATGTGAGCATCCCGAACAAAATATGGAAGCAAAATCATTTTCAGAATAGTGTGTGTGTGTGTGTGTGTGTGTGTGTGTGTGTGTGTGTGTACAGGTACTTGTGGAGGGCATCAGATCCCCTACAGCTTGAGTTACAGACAGTTATAAGACACCTAATATGGTTGGGTGCTCAGAATTCATGTTAGGTCCTCTAGATGTACTTTGAGTGGACTTTCCCTTAATCACTTAGAAAGCAATACTTTCTCTTAACCACTTAGCCATCTTTCAAGTCTCCAGACAAGATAATTTGTAAGGTGCTCTCTTAATGTATTATTTATATGTAAAAAGCTATGCATAATTAATGTATACAACTTGATGTGTTTGTAGATAAGTTCATAGCCATGAAACTAATTGCCTCAATCAAGTAGGTGGATATATTCATTGTCTAACCAAATTTTCTCTTAAATCTATATTATTTTTATTGTCTTTATTATAATTTGATAAGAACACTTAATATAAGAATTAACCTCTTATTAAGTTTCCAATATGCTACTTTTGGCTATTGGTCTACATTGTATAGAGGACGGTGTAATTTAACATGTACACTATGGTTATCGTTTTCTTCTACAAAGTGCCTGGCAGTCGCTGTTCTGTTCTGAGACTTGGTGTTTAAGGATTTCAGATTTCACACAGAAGAAGTATCATACAGAATTTGTCACATTGTGTTTGGTTCATTTCACTTAGAATACCTGCCAGGTGCATCCATGCTGTTACAAATAGCAGGATTCACTTATCTCTACAAGGCTGAATATTTGAATGCATGAACATACATTATTGTATCAGTTTAACTGTTGACAGACATCGGGTTGTTTGTGTGTTATGGCTGGTGTGAAGAGTTCTGTGATGAACAAGATATCACTTAGTGATTCTGACTTCCTTTGGATAAACTTCCAGAAGTATCACTTCTGGGTCATATGCCAGCTCTATCTTTAACTTGTAGAGCCACCTCCACTCATAATCATTTATTAACAGTTGTGCCAGTTTACAGATTATAGGACCCATATTATGGGATGAGGGAGAAAGTATATATATATATATATATTGCCTGTTGGATGGAATGAACTGGATATATTTATTATAGCTTTCTCATCTACAGTCCTGTTTGATTCTGCTTTGATGGTGATTTTCTACATGTTGGTCTATATTCCCCATTGAAAATGAGGTATTTTTTTTAATGCTCCTTACTGTTTGTGTATTGCTATTTCATTAGTTTTGTTTTTGTGTTTATGTTTTCTAGTATTGGGCATATAATATTTAAAGCATATGTACCGAATTAAAATCTGGCAGTTTTATTATTTATGGACCTTCTTCATTTCTTGTGAACATTTTTGACTTAATGGCTATTTTATGTGACAGTTACCCCTTTACATTTACCCCTTATGCATGAATTTGCATCCAGCACCTTCTTTCACCTCTACCTTCTCTGCAATTTTGTCCCCATAAATAGATATTTGGTCCCTCATGGTCTTTATACATTTTAAAGATAACAACATGGGTGTCCTAAAATAGCATAACTTGCCTATGTTGAGGAGAAAAAAAGCTAAGGACATAGCAATCAGATCCAGGGATAGAGCTTTTGAGCCCATCGTAACCCATCACACTGCATGACATGTTATGAGAAACGTCTATCAGCAAACAAACATTCTATTAGGCGTTTTCCAGCATACCACGGTTGTAAGTCTACATAACATAGAGTGGATCCATGAGTTCGTTTTTCCAATAAGGCCTGAATGACGCTGCCTCAAGTCCCACACACGAAGAATTTGTTTTATTCTGTCTTGCTGTCTAATGCTTTTCCTTTCCCTCTTCTTAGTTGCAAGATCCTGAAAATTTTGAGTTGTCTTCTTCATTATCCATGGAGAGAGATTTTAAGAATCCCATCTATCTCTCTAAGTTAATCTCTAACCTAGATATTTGTTACTTCTGATGTGCATGATTACCATGTTTCATCCTTCTGTCTTTTGAACTACCTCCCTACCTTGTGTAGCATGTATGGAAAACTTTATCCTTCCCTTTTCTTCCCTCTCTCCCTTAATGTAGTATCATCCAATAGTTACTATTGCTTCTAATACCAGTTCCAGCCTCCCTCTTACATTTTGAAACCCATCAGTAATTATCAAGAATTCTACACCTCAAAATAACACAAACCTAGCTTTCATATTTTGAATTTATTAACTCAATTCCCCCATTCAGGCTTTTATCCATAATCCTGTCCGACCAGTCCCACATTTATTGAATTCCATCCTTTTTGAAACTCCATAAACATGCTATCTATCCAACACTTTCTGATCAATTAATTTACCATTATGTATGTATATATATTTAAAACTGTTGTATTTTATTAAAATCAGGCACTTCTATTTTTTATGGACCTTCTTCATTTCTTGTGAACATTTGTCATGTGTCTCTATATAATAAATATATTAATTATATATATTTTATAATAAATATGACTAGAGACCTTGCCAAATATTTGTGGCAAAGATGGAAAAATTTGAAGTTGAATGTTAATATAATGATAAAAATTCCAGAAAATTAACAGAAATAGTTTTGGTATACAGAAAAATATTACTTGAAGGGTATTCTATACTTTGTCATTTTTTTGATATTTGTGAGAAAAATCTAGCTATGTCCTGAACATTCTGATTAACATTTTCCTTATAGTACCTCTTTTGAAGTTTCAGCCAACTTGAAAATGTACTATCATAATCATCCTTTGGAAACCTAGTAATGTAATTAGATTTATAGTCAGTGTAAATCTAACAGGAAGAGCTAATGTATATAGTGAGCCATGACTCATCATATCCTGCCAAGGTAGATGAATGACTCAGAAAACAAGGAACATTTAACAGCAATAACTATAAAGTTTATGTTCAAATTAAATGAATCCATAATATCTATGACTTCCTATGATTTTCTTAATTGTAGTTCTTACTGGGAAAGGTCACCTAACATTCCCTAAAGTCAATCTGAGTTTGAAAGGTGACAACAGAACTATAGAAGTACCAGATCAAGAACAATGGTTTTCTTCTGTATTCTCATCAGTTATGCTTATTTTAAATATTTTACTATGTCTGGTTGTCACATTAATGTGAACTTTGACTAAGTAGGTGACATACAATTCTGAAAATCAAGATGATGTCTATCATAGTTGTCAGGATGAAGGGATAATATTATGAAGGAGTATCATAGCTCTATCGGAATTCTTCCACATGAGGAGCTAGAGGAATTGAGAACTCAAGATGAGCAAATAATTAGAACAAAGGGTTAACAGATCAATAGCCAAAGAGCCTTTCTTGGAGTCAGAGTAACCTACCAGTGGAATTAACTGTTTTGAGAGTGTCAGTGATAGAGCAGGCATGGTGGCATGTCTGTTGTCCTAACACTCAGTGCGTAGCTCTAAGGATTAGCACATTTGAATCTAGTCTTGTCTATACAGCAAGTTTGCAGGCCAGACTGTGCTACAGAGAGAGACTTTGCTCCAACTTAAGTAATTAAATAGACAAATTTTCATCTTTGAATGTGGTCTGATATAACAAAGCATTTTCCTTCTTTGGAGATTCTGGGATGTTATTATTGCATTCAGTTTGCCTTCCAGGCTCCTCTATTTCAAAGCAGCTCTCTCCTTTCTGAGATGTAATTGTGCAAGAAGAACATATTCAAGAATGAAAATGCATGTTGCCCTTCATTTCAAGTGCACTGTAGTGTTTGCCAACCACACTCCTCCCACTGAAATCCTCAAAGGGGAACACATTTCACACCCAGAACCATAGTGTTCTGAACACAGAGCTAGAGTGTCCAATAAACACTTGTTGGTTGACCAGTAGTTTTCCAACCTACTGAAGCTGCTCTCTTTCTCAAGGGCAATAGTACATGCTTCCAGGAGCTAATTCAATTTCTTAAAATGATACAGATGGTGCTATGTTCTTCCTTGCTTCAGTACCCGCCATACTGCAGAAAGTACTGTCAGCAAAACAGGATAAGAGTGTTGCTTTGTTTTCTCTAATAAGAAGAGACAGGAAAATAATTCTCATTTAAAACCGCTCTTACTCAGTTACCTATATAAATAGTATTCTGCCTGGAGAACTGAATCTGTACTTCTGGCTTGTACAAGCAACTTCAGTCCTCCAGATAGATTTCAAATACCACTTATTTTACCTCTGCACACACATAAGCTATTTTTTCTTATTTATTAATCAACTGCATCAGCTGTGAATATTGTATTTTATGGTCTTTATGGTTATAATTACTTACTACTGAATTTTCCTGTAGAAATTCAACAAACAATTTTAACATTATCCCTGTATTACATAACTGTATTACAGGCCATCTAATTCCATGTGTTCAGCAATAAACACACATACATAAGAAGAACACTAAATGAACTCCATGAAAAAAGTGTGTGTGTGTGTGTGTGTGTGTGTGTGTGTGTGTGTGTAATTAGTATAGAAGAAGAAGTCATGAATTTTGTTTGCCTATCTTTTTTATTATGCTTTCTTTCATCTAGCACAACTTGTTCAAACCTTCCTCCTATATGAGGCTTGGGGATGATGTCATAAAGTTAAGTTCTCTGCTTTCAAGAAGCATATGACCTATTGAAAAGGCTGAGATAAATTTCTTTAAACATGGTATGTAAACCATTACTGACAGAAAAACAAGAAAGACTGGTCTAGACAAGGCCTTGGGTATACTTACTGGCATTAACCAGATTATCAACTTCATAGACAAAAAGTATACATCTTATTCAATTTATATTAATTTAGTTAGGACTCTTTACATTGCTGTCAACAGATGTATATTCAATGAGAAAAAAAAATGAAACCTAACAGAAAAAATAAACTTACCTATTGGAGCCAATTTCTTATTTTCAGATGCTAAGAAAGAAATTCATAGAAAAGCCATCATGCTGGGAATATTTCTCCTTTATTTAAATTTCCACTAATGCTAAATCTGAATAGAGTTTAAAACTCATTAATAGTTACTGAGTTAGAACTGTCAGAGCATTTCATATAGCCTTATTGATGATCAAGGGATTGTGGCATAGAAAATGGGAATGATCTATCATATCACATAGCTAGAAAAATAAGACTGCCAGGAAGATGAAATGGACAGACTTCGCTGTTCCTCATGATTTCTAAGCATCCCAAACACTTATTTATAAATAAGTCTAAGATGATTCAGAAAAGCAGGGAGAAGAGTCCAGATCAGCTAAGGTCTTTGAATCATCAGGAACAGCATGCTGATAAGATCCCTGGGTTTTCTTCTATCTTATGTATTCAACACTGAGAATCAAAGAACATAACATATCAGAAATAACAGGATCCATGGATTCAAACTACAGTCAAATGAAAGAGCTGCAATGAATACCTGCTGTTTTTAATCAGTATGGGAACTACAGCAGGACAGAAACTTAACTACCCCAACAATCAAAAGGCAACATTAAACAAAAGTTGGACTTCTGATCCCCTTGCTTCTATTACTCTATAGTAAAGGTGTTAACAACCATGCCAGCTGATGGATTGTTGGGGATCCAGCCCAAGACTTAGTACATGATGGATGAGTACTCTAGCAACCAAGATGTACCCGGGCCCCCATTGCTTTCCTCTTAATTAGCGACTCTCACAGTCATCATTTTTCTACCTTTTCCTTTCCTTTGTGATTCCTCTTGATGGATCATAACCTAGCATAGGGACATTTCTGAGTTAAGTCACATTCAAAGTAACAAGAGAGACAATTAAAACAAATAAATGAGAATTGGTTGTAAGACAAATCTTAAATGGTCTTATTAACAACAACAACAACAACAACAACAACAACAACAACAACAAAAACCAGAGCCAAATATTGCCATGTATACTGAATGATCAGAGAAACAGAACAACTCACAGCCAACATCAATTGGTTTTATTTGTGTATTTGTGGTCAACCCTGTATTGTCTCAGCAGACATGGTAGCCTTTGAGGACTCTGTCCTGTTTTAGGGGTATGGTAAACATTCTTTTTATTATTTATCAGTGAAAATGAATAATTGTTAGTTCACAAGAGGATGATGTCACTCAGAAGATGCTACAGATGATGGTCTAGTGTCCATTGACATTCTAAAGACTAGGTGCTCTTTAGAAATTAATGGTGTTTCCAATGCTTAGAATTGGTCTGGGGGCCACAGAAATGATGCCATGTGTCTAAACACTTGCTGTGCAAGTCTATCAACGTGAGTTTGATTTCCAGAAGTCATGGTGGAGATAACCAATTCCCAAAAGTTATTCTCTGACTTCTATATTCATGCTATTGCATAGGCACAAATGCCCTCACAAATATAACACAATAACACACACACACACACACACACACACACACACACACACACACACACAAATACTACAGTAAATAAAATAAAACCAGTCTCAGCAGCAGAAAATATAATTAATAGCTACCTATTATAAATAAATAATAGCCTGAAGTCCTCCTTGGCCAACCTGCTTGACAAATGAGATTAGGGAGTGTTAAAATGGAAAGGACATTTCTACATCTGCTAATATCTATCTTGCTGAACATTGCAGATTCTAGGCAGGTAAAATGAATAGGCAGTTGAGTAGCTAAGTCATGAAGAAAAATTTCTCACATGTGTTTTCTTTATGTAATGATTTGGTTGAATTCTTGCAAGATCTTGTTAAGCATTTTTGCATTAAAGCACTTTGTATTTTCCCTATAATCCCAGAGTGCCCAGCTATTAATTTTAAACATAAAATGCTGTCTTTTTTTTCTCATTAATGGTAGGAGACAGGTGCTTCACCTGAAGTGATGGGCCATGATCAACCCTAGTATTCCATCACACCATTTACATGATGTTGGAATTGTGCTTTTTGACATTTGGCTATTTGAAAATATTGCACATCATTAGGATTTTTTTTTTACTGTGATTGCATTTTTGTAGATCTACTATGCTAGACTTAACACTGAAAAATAGTCACCCAGTACATCAGTATATTTTCCAGATTTTGAGAAAATTACATCCCATTTTGAACTATGAGGTGTATATTTCATCTGAGCCATAGAAAGCATTCCCTCTCCCTCCCTCCCTCTCTCTCTCATTCTCTCTCTCTCTCATTCTCTCTCTCTCATTCTCTCTCTCTCATTCTCTCTCTCTCATTCTCTCTCTCTCTCTCTCTCTCTCTCTCTCTCTCTCTCTCTCTCTCTCTCCTGATACCCAAATAAAAGACAAGCCATTTGCCTCAGATATGTTAATCTTGTTACACAACCTCAGAATATGGTGTTATTCTGCTCAGATATTTGTCTTCTGAACTCCTTCCTTCCATTTGTCCTTAAAAGAAACACATAGGAAACTATACAATTCAGACTCCAGGCAACTGATCAGCAGATGGAAGGTTAGTCTCAAAGAGGTGCAAACACAGTCTGTTTGCAGGACTGATATTTACACACATGTCAGTGGCAGATGACAGGAGACACGACAGAGGGGTGATGCAGCTCAAGTCATGCAGTGCACAGAAGGGAACATCTCAAAGTCTCTCTCTCTCTCTCTCTCTCTCTCTCTCTCTCTCTCCCCCCTCTCTTTGAAAAGATCTATAGATTCTTCTAAATACTAAACTTAATCTGTGGAACATTTCAAAAGTTAAATATGCAGAGTTAGATATCTAGTCTGGAATTTTCCTTTCTTTTTGCTCTCCCCACTTGAAGTTTAGGATTAGATTGTCTTACTCATCTAGGTTCTTTTTATTTTGTTCTTTTGTTTTACTCGTAATTTAAATGGAGTTATGGCTAAATAGAATAAGATAATCAACCGGGTGGTGGTGCAAACCTTTAATCTCAGCACTTGAGAAGCAGAGGCAAGAAGACACCTAAGAGTTAAAGTCCAACCTGGTCTATATAGCTAGCTCTAGGTCAGCCTGAGCTACACAGTAACACTGTGTATGAGTGTGTGTGTGTGTGTGTGTGTGTGTGTGTACATAGTAACACTGTGTGTGTGTACATAGTAACACTATGTGTGTGTATATAGTAACACTATGTGTGTATGTGTATAGTAACACTGTGTGTATGTGTGTGTGTGAGAAAGAGAGAGAGGGAGAGAGGGGGGTAAACACAGGGAGATATCCACAGGATTTGATAACTCTCGGATCACATTGACAACATGGACTCTGATATAAAAGTGGCCATGTGTAACCTGGTATTAGCTGCTTATTGACTCCATGCTTCACTTACCTCATCTATCACATAATTACAGTAGGAGTCCTACTCAATAGGTTGTTACTGAACCAGATGGGACAAATCTACAAAGTTCTCACAACAGAGATTCTCATGTAGTATCATCACTGACATGTAAAAATGCTGTCTTCAGTTTTTATCCGTCTACCGTCTGTACTCTAGCTTCCACCATAATGCAGGACTATAATTTTAAAGCTTTGGTGAATATGGGTTTTCTGGAAACCGCTCTGACTATTAGTCAAGAGCCCGGGGCAGCTGAACTGTGTGACTTTGAGTAGGTGGCATCAACATCTTAAGCCCATTTCTCTGCCCATGAAATTGGGCAGTGGTTGCTGTCTTGTCACCTTCACAGGGTGTTATGCACAAAAGATGAGAGATGGTTTCTACAGAAGTGTGTGTAGTTTGAAACGAAAGACAGGTTGTTACCGCAATGCTACTTTTTAGTCTCAGAAGAAAGAATTGGGCAACTGATTCAGGATGTTGTCTTCTGACATAGCAGGCCTGGCAAGACACAGGTAAGACTATATTAAAGGCAGAACTTACTGCCTGTCAGAAAGTCTCTGGGGAAGTACTCTGATAAAATATAAGAAGTTGAGAACAAAATTGTAGCAATCACGACTTAGTGTATATTCAGAAGTAATCTTAAGATTCTTGTTCACTTTATTATCTTGCTTAAATAATGTATTTTATGTGGAGTTGGATTGACTCAATTGAGAATGGTCTTCATGCCTGACAACATCAGTATCCTCTTTAAAAAAAAAAAAAAACCAAAACAAAACAAACAAAAAAACAACATGATTTTCTGTGACGGTATCCATTTGCTGTAAAGAGACGATTCCTTGATAAGAAGCAGTAGCTACACTTATTTGTGGATATGAAGATACGATTTAGAATGTAGTAATTATCCAGCAACATAGTGGTAGTAGGTTATTTTTCTAAGGTCCATAACCTGACTAACTCAAGAAGGCCTTCTGGGTTTCCATTACCAGCCCCGATTTCCCTCCTCTTGAGTACGTCCAATAAGATAGCTAGGGATATTGAGACCATGACTGGAAAAAGGACAGAGAAAACTAGCCAAACTACTGGAAACACATGAACTATGGACCAATAGCCGAGGAGCCCCATGGTACTGGACTAGGCCCTCTGGATAAGCGAGACAGTTGTTTAGCTTGAACTGTATAGGGGGGCCCCAAGCAGTGGGATCGGGTCCTGTCCCTAGTGCATGAGCCGTCTTTTTGGAGCCTAGGGCTTATGGCGACACACTTTGTGCAGCCTTGGGGCAGGGAGGAGGGCCTTGGACCTGCCTCAACTGAATGTACCAGGCTCTGCTGACTCCCTGCAGGAGATCTTGCCTTGGAGGAGGTGGGAATGGGGGATGGGTTGGGGAGGAAGGGTAGGGGGCGGGAGGAGGGAGGACAGGGGAATTTGTGGTTGGTATGTAAAATGAATAGAAAAATCTCTTAATAAAAAATTTTCAAATAAATGAATAAATACGCTATACTGAAAAAAAAATGATAGCTAGTGGTTGCCACTAACATGTAAGCGACACTTATTTTACCTTAAGGCATTTCTTGTCATGCTGGTCACGCTTGTGTTTCTTAGGTATTGTGTCTGGGTAGCACTGTTTAAAACTGGACACAACATAGAGATCAACAGATTGTGGGGAGACCAGCCCTAACAGATACATGGACATCACACCTCGTGTATCTACAGCTCAGGGAATGTTGTGGAAAGGGGTTAGAAAGAATATCATAGCCAGAATACCAGGACGATTGTGGAACAGTAGCTTCCAGAAGTGGTTGCATAAATAAGACCAGAGCAATGTTAAAGTGCAAGGGTGAAAATTTTGTGGAGTCTCACCCCTAAAGAAGGAACTATAGGCAAACAATGACTACTCCTAAAAATTAGCCTTTTCCCAGGGATAAGCCCCCTGATTGGTTGTCCACTACAGAGTGGTCAGCCCTGAAACCATATACACACCAACAAAAATGGACTCAGCCAGGTTGCATTTAAATAGGTGTGCATAACCTATGTACATCTGTGTGTGTGTGTGTGTGTGTGTGTGTGTGTGTGTGTGTGTGTATGTATGTATGTACATGTGTATGTAATAATAATTAAAGAAAAAGAGGCTATCAGCTTGAGAGTAGGCTATGGGATGGGCTGGAGGGAAGGAAGAAGGGGGAAATGATGATTTTATTTTTCTTAAAAGTGTATTAAAAATAAAAATTTGGTACATTTTGTTTCTATGTATGTGCACATGGGCATACATGGATATGCATGTGTGTATATCAGACCCCTTGGAGCTAGAGTACAGGCAGTTGTGAGCCACCCGGCTTAGGTACTAGGAACCAAACTCAGGTTCTCTTGAAAAACAGCAAGTGGCCATAACTACTGAGACATTTTTCCAACCCTCAGGATGCTCTTTTGAATCTTCCTTACTCAAAACTGGTTTTATTAAAAAGTATTGAAAATGAATACTCATAGATGCCTTGCTCAAGGTATTGTGTTCAACAGTGGTACATTTGATTATTTCTTTTCTACATAATAAAGGATCTGTGTTAACTGGAGCATGTGGCTTAGAAAATGTTTTTATCTGATAATTTAAAAAACCTTGCCTATTATTCATGCACATTTTAAAAGTCAAGTTAGGCAGTCTATTCTGATGTGTTTAGCTTTTTTTTAAAAAATGCAATGGCATGAAAAAAATTAACATCTTATATTTATTTTAGGTATTCTCTGATAACTCGGTGTCAGTGTTTATGGGAATGTACAGAGAACCCACTCTCCTAATCCTTCTCTTTAAAGTGTCCACAAAAGAGTCCATCTCAGGTCAGGTTACTTTGGTATAAATCTCTCTCATCAGTATCAGAGTGACCTGTGCTTCGATTTAGAAAGCATCTGATTAGAGTTAGTCTTAACACCTACACGGTATGTGTTAAATACAGGAAGGGTGGATGAATCAGGAAGCAGTAGCGTGTCTACTCTCGTTTCCCCTTCGTAGCACCCCCCTTAACAAAGGAAGCCTCTGAGACTCCTACTTGTTCCGTTAGTAATGTCTCTGCATTGAATCAATTCCTTACATTCTGTTTTATTACTGGAATGACTTTTCCACCACCCACTCCTGATATTGCTCATAATACCTTCCTGAGGTACTTGGCCTATCACACCAGGCACAGGTACTTTGTCGGCACAAACAATTGTCAGTCTAGATAACAGCCGATGCACAAGGCTGATATATTGGTGGCCTCAAAGCAATCTTGTTTAATATCCCAAGTTCATTCTCTGTAACTCAGCAAGCTACTAACAACTATCACCAAAGTTCATGTTCCGAGAATAATGATATCTTATTATAATTTCTGAATAAATATGTCCTGCTTATTAATTAAAACTGTTCTGTGCACAAAACATATTGTCACTGAGTTTTCTTCCAGCTAATGAGTCATAGCCCTGAGATGATTACCTCTGAGATTAATTAAATATTGCAAAGTATATTTGTGCATTATTATGTTCCATCTACAAAATTCTTTTGTATGTGACTAAATTTGAGGAAAATTTCACCAAAATATCAGATGCTGTTTTTACAAGGACTATCATCTCTTCTTTGCAACATTGAAAGTCTCTGTCCCAGTGAATCAAAGTAGAGAAGAGTAACAAAGATAGAATCATGAAGCAGAAGTCAAGTACAGCTAAGAAATTTGCTGGTTGTTTTCCACCATCTACCCACTCCTCACTGCTGCCCTGTGGTACCGGGCAGCATCAGTGGGGCACCTCTGCCTTCTAAGGCTTCTGGTTGGGCAAGGCTGATGAGAGGCATCTGGAAGAGCCTGGGGCACAGGAGGAAGGTGTGGTGTGGGGGAATTGGTAGTTAGTTTTGTCCTGATGGATATAGGTTACCCAGAAGGCTGTGTGTCTTTCTGGGGCCACAGTTCCTGAAGGTGCTTTGCTACAGCCATGGTTCTTTTCCCCCTTTAACGCTTTTTTCCCCTTTTCCCTCCTCTTAATCTTTCAGGTCATAGAGATAAGGATTCCTCCGTAGTTTGTCCCGTAGGCTCACTTCCCAAGTCCTTTCATTCCCTTTGATCCAGCTGTTGAATTATCCTTCTCTTAGTATCTTGGTCACTGTTCAGAGCGTGTCATCACTTTGTGCCCATCACTATCAATTTGATATAGGTAGAAGATTTCCAACCAGAGAGCAGAGCTGCAGCTGCTGCTTCCCAGCTCTGTCACCTCATACCAGCTTCTTATTCTCTCTAGATGTACTTTGTTCTATCATACAGAGAAAGGGAGTTCAACCAGGTCCTGAGCTCCAAAAGTTCTATATTCTACCCTTGTCATGATGCATCATTAATTTTTTTATTTGATCATTTTTATTTAATATCTAGATTAGATTTGTACAAATGAAATATAATAATAATAATAATAATAATAATAATAATGATAATAATAATAATTTAATGCTAGGTCCTAATCTATGTTTTTATTGTTGTAGACATGATCTCTAACTGAATTATCTGTCATTGCTTTCAACATTTATTCTTTTTTTAAAGTGGATTCTTCTCTCATATAATACATCCCAACCACAGTTTCCCCTCCCTCCACTTCTCTCAGCTCCACCCACTTCCTCTCTCCCCCCCATTTATAAATTCTTAAATTGTTTTTGAGACAGGGAGTCAGAAATAAAACAACCTAGTAGAAATTATGTCATAACTTAGTTCACAACTTCCATAAGCATAGGAGATATAATTTACATATTGAAATCACCTTCTTTGGATAGTTGTTCTCTGGTTATGCAATCTTCCACTTTGGATATAAATATCAAAATAGAGATGCACTGATTGTCCGTTCTTTTGAAAGCGCTCTATTATCAGGTGGGTCTCTTGTTCTTCAGGAAGACACTCCCAGCTACTATGTCATGCAGATGCCAAGTTGGATATAAGTGATCATTTTTAAAGGTTCTTATTCTACTGCCTGAAAAAAAAAAAGATGTAAAAGACTACTGATGCCTCTTTTTACTGGCAAACGTTTGTTCTCTTCTTGGAGTGTGTGTGCTGCTTGACATTGCCTGGATTTATTTGTTGCAAATTAAGGAAAGACTCACTGCAACAACAGCGAGACTACAGTGACCGCTGGAGGTGTGGCGTGTGTGTTGGAGCGATTCCTATATGAATTGGCGCCTCCAGTAGAAGGTGTTGTGACTTCCTTAGTTGTAACACTCTCAGGGCCCAGACCTGTTCACTGTGGGTGCACCCATTCCACGACTGGATCCCGGGCTGTGTTAGGGAAGAAATGGAGCTGAGCAGTGTTCTTAGCTCTCTGTTTCTGAGTATAGATGTGATATAATTCAGGACCCTCAAGTTTCTGCTGCTGACACTTTTCCAACGTTACGGGCCTGTAACCCGGGATTGTGAGCCAACATAAATCCTTCTGAAGGTGCTTCAACCAAAGCATTTTATCACCACAACAGGAGAAGAAACAAAGACAGCCCCTTGGGGATGGGGATTTAGCTCAGTGGTAGAGCGCTTGCTTAGCAAGTACAAGGCCCTGGGTTTGATCCTCAGCTCCAGAAAAAAAAAAAAAAGATAAAATAACAAAAAAGACCAAAAAAAAAAACACCCCAAAAAAACAAACAAACAAAGCAAAACAAAACCCTTACTCACCATGTTTCCTTACGTAATGTATGTGATAGTAAAATACTATCCTTAGACTTAAAATGGCACCAGGGTATTCTAGCATGGAGTGGGAAGGGATTCAGGAGCCCCTGATCCTAATCAATGAGCTGCAGACAGCTGGTGGAGAGTCAGTTTTCTTAAGGGTGTGGCTCCTGGCAGGTCTAACATGCTTCGGTGGGTGCCCCACATCTAGGCATATATGAACAAACAAAAAAGCCCCACCCAAAAATATTTACTCCCTCTCAATGCTTAATAATTCATTTTGGAATGGGCCTGGAATAGTTTGAGTTATTAAGGTGTGATGATTTCCTTTAGATAAGTTAAACTGTGTTTGAATCTGGGCTTATACGTTTCATCAGATTGTACCCTTGAAAATACATCATGTAATCATTACCCTTGCATATACATTTCATCATTATACCCTTGAATAGACTCAAGGGTATGTACCACTTTAAATTTCCAGCAGTCTTGAGTTCAGTCGCACGGAGATGATAATCATGGACTCTGCCCACCGTTACTTCCTCCTCAGCTACCAGATTCCGAGGATCTGGATACATATCATTCATGATAACGTTGCTCTCCTCACCTATTAGTTACTGTCAGTTAGCGTTAGCGGCAGCAGCCTTGCTATTCTTTGAGACAGAGTCTCAGTGTGGACTCAAGAAACTTCTGCCTCAGCTTTCTGAGTGCTGGAATTAGAGTTGTGCACCACCACGTCCAGTTACGACTTCTCTGTCCGTGTCCTATGGTGGTTTAGCTTGGGACTTCATTATCTCTTCATAAAACTGAAATGATGGTTTATCTGGTCTTGTGGCAACAGGCTCTACCATGAGTTCTCCACACTGTGCCAAATCATGTCCCCCTGCCAAAAAGTCAATATAGTTAGGTAGTCCCTGCTGTCCACAGAACAATGTCCATTAATGGCTTGATAATCTGGTTCCAATCTACTATTTCCTACCTACATGTCTTTCAGTATTTATCTATAGGATTTTTATTTTCTTTTGAATGCCTGATAATAGTTAGGTACTGGGGCTTATAAGAGAGAACAAACTCATACAGATTTACTCTTCTCAGTGTTTGGGAGAAGGGACAGATATTCAGCTTATGCAAGTATTTATTCATAATTAGAGATCAATGCCATAAGTAAATGGAGCTCAGAGCCTGTATAGCACACCGGAAGAATCTTCATTGACTTGGGCTCAGAAAAGCTTTCCTGAGTAAATTAGCTCAAGAAGAGCCTTGGAAGATGGTTCCATGACCTCAGGCAAACTCTAGCCATGCTTCAATCTGCTGTAAAGCTTTCCTGGGCGTTTACTCCAGCATCTCCCTACTTCATTTAATGTTTGGTGAAGCTCTGTTATTTATCTCCATCCTCTCTTTTGTTTGTATGGGATATTCATGTTGCAAGATTCAGCTTAAAATGACCTCTTTCTGCAGCCAATCCTGACAGTGCTGATGGTCCCTCTCTTGAACCCCATGTCCTGGAAGAATGACCATCCCGTACAGTTACCAAATCATTTTATATGGATTAATGTTTACTTGGCATCTACTTCATTGCTATACACATATTTGATTCATTTCTCTGTTTTTATTGTATCCTTTGTATTCTCAGAACATAAAATAGTGCTCAGAACAGTGAGAATTCAGCACCATCATTCGGGTCAAAGAATACCAACAGAAAATTGATGAAATAATTTTTTATAGGCGATGTCAATATTGTTGGCTTTAGAAAGTAAATATTTACAGACAATTCCTTTTTTCTTTTGAAAGTTACATATGCATCAAGTTCCAATTATAAGGTAGTAAAGTTTTCCAATTAGTTTTTAATGATTTTGTAGTTTCAAGCATGGAATGTGTTTTCCCAAGGGGAGGAAGTCAATGAGCTTGATTTGAGATATATATGAAAAATTCCAGGTGGTGCTGCCTGGTGAGAAGAGGTATAAGGATGTGTGTTTTCAACATAGGTTCAGCATAACTGCATGATTTGAAATTTTTCACTTAAGAACAATTAATTTATCTTACCTGAAAGGCAAAACACATGTATTTCCCTTGTTCTCTCCTTATAAGACCTTAATAAATGCCATGTATAAATTATGTAGGTCAAACTATGTTATCTCATCATTATTTTTCTCTTTCTGTCCCTCCAACTGTCCCTGTGTCCTTCATGGTAGAGGCACCATCCTATCATGATTTCTTAGAGAAGTTGCTAAGAATGACAGGTTCTATTGTTTACAAGGCCCCATAAGATCAGGGAAGAACTTAGCATTCCCATGTACATTCCCTGACATGTTCATCAACTTACTTAATGAATGTTGACATATGTTACCTGTATGCTACGTCAGCTGAGCAATGAAATATTCAAATAACAAGGTTGATGATATCACTTTCCATACCTTGGAGGGGGGATTTGGATATAAATGGTCCATGAATGGAATGGGGAAGAACACACACAGAGGCGGTAGGCCTACTAACTCCTGGATGGTGCTCAAGTCTTTTTTTATTATTATTGTGCATCTACTGATTATGAGCCCTAGGTAAGAAGCCTTGCCTGGGGTATGTCACAGGCACGACAACTGGTGCCTTTCTCACCACTTAACTAAGAGCCAGGAAACGCCATGTAGCTCTGAACACTTGAACATAGCAGACAGCTTTTGGCAAATCCTCTCCCTCATTATATGTGTGGGTAAAACTTTTAATTTTTCCTCTGAAGGAGGGACCACAGCAATTGGCAAGGTGAATGTATAATTAGGTCGTCACAGTTTCTTTCCTTTCTGCAATGCAACAAATTTTCTCTTTCTTCATCTTCATAAGTGAATTGCAATACCACAGCAAATTTTCAGCACAGGTAGGAAAAAAAAAAAAAAAAAGCAAAGTAGGATTTGGAATGCCTGCATTTATCAAGAAAAAACAAATCCTTGGCCAAAAAGAAAAAAAAAGAATTGCTTTCAATTCTTCTGTAATTTGTGAAATAAAAGAGATGTGGTTATTTATTTTGATGCGTTGCTGTTTGTTTGTAAAACCGGGCTCTAGTCTGAAACAGCTGTGGTGCCTAATGTGTTGATGGCTAATGCGGAGGGTTGGGGTGTTTATACATGATAGAAATTTGGGAGAAAAGTAGTTATTCTATACTTATTGTTTAATATAATGATGAACTTTGCAATTTACAAGCTCCTGTAATCTACTCAGCTAAAGGGAGGTTGAGTGCTGTTACCCTTTTTGCTCCTGGGAGATGAGAGTTCTGCACCAGAAACACGAGTAACAGCGAATGATAGTGTGTGCATGCTGTATTCCTCCCTTAACACATGGGTGAGTTATACTACCACTACATATCATCAAGAAAAAAAAATACACTTCGGAAAACTTAATACGAATCCTCATTTACACGGGCTAGGGTAAGCAGGATCACAACTGAGTGTAAAAGATGAGTTTATTGAACCGACAAGGTGAAGATACCTTTAGTGAAAAGCCTGGAGTTCCTTAGAAAAACAAAATGATTTTATATACTTAAAAGTAAAATTTTTATAAAATAATTGTAATGATTAGGATATTCAACAACCATTAACTTCAATATGACACTAATGATCTCTGTTTAGGATGTGCTAGTATAATCTAATAACAGAAGCACAAATAATGCTGTTTTCTAAAGTTAAACACACTGGGCAGAGCTGCTTTATACTTGGTAATTTAATGGAGCCTTTATTGTCTAGCATTTAACATGCTTTTGATACTTATCCTTCAAAACGTCATTCTGATGGGAGTATTATAGAATCTCAGAGGTGGAAAGGGTACAGTGGCACACAGAGGCAGTTGAAGGATACTGGGCACGTGCTACTGGAGAAATATCCTTGGGCTGGAATTAGAAAAACCCATCTGGGTGTTCCACTAGCTGTGTGAACCTCAACCAGTTGCTTTGTCTGATTACTGATCCTGTTTGTAAAATAAGGGCAATGTCTACATTGATATGATTTTAATAAGGATTAAACACAAAGTTATGAAAGCAATTTAGAAACTTGCTAGGTGTTTACTCTCCCATTGAATTGTACCCCTAACCCCCAATTTATGTTAAATGATTAATATTTAAATCATAATGACATCTCTATGGTTTATATTTTAAACCAAACTGGATTTTTTTTTTAAATCTGGAAAAATATTCAGTAAGTT
This sequence comes from Peromyscus attwateri, assembly GCA_902168425.1. Lineage (NCBI taxonomy): Eukaryota > Metazoa > Chordata > Mammalia > Rodentia > Cricetidae > Peromyscus > Peromyscus attwateri. The sequence goes on from CABHPP010000942.1 coordinate 28,212, forward strand.
GAGTTCAGTTTTCTTCCCAACACTGTTGTTCTGTTAGCTATATGATGTCATAGGTTCTTAGTAGTATGAACTTGTGTATCATTATATAAGGTCTTTAAAGTTTCATGCTAATTTCTGGTTTCAAGTTCTGTTCACTAAATGCTTGATCACCCTAGATTATACCTCTCACCTCACTGTTTTCCCTCTGTTCTAAGACATACTTTATGTGATGTTCAATCCCCTACCCATCCTTATAAAGCATATAGCCAGGTTGTCTAAAACTTTTGGAAGTATAAAACAAGGCAATACAGAATGTGGAATAGTGGAAATATCTAAAAGTTTTATGTGACAACCTCCTATGATCATGAATACTACAGCCACTCTGGCATTTTAGACTTCTCAGAAAGTTCTTTGTAAGTAAACCTCTCCAAGCGCTGCAGTGCTTTGGTCTGTTTCTGTGGTCTGTTTCTCCAGGTCAAGATGCCTCTTCTTCCTTTGGGAGTTTTCCTCTTAAAGAGTCCTTCTTGCACCTCCTTTTCTCGCTCTTCAGAGTATCCCTAGGATTTGCTCTTACCCTCTCATTTCTGACTGATTTGGGTAAATCCTCCCCATCTTGTCGCTTTCCACGGAAGGGACCTTCAAATCATTTCATCACTGTATGACATCGTTGTTATGATACATTCCATCCCCTTCACAAAAGAATGACTCCAGCCTTTGTTGTCCTGTATATAAGAAGGATTGTGTACACAGGATTGCTGCAAGTTCATAGGAATGATAACAAATGGACATTTGATATCAAGTCTGTACTGAAACATGGTTCTATCATGTGCTAGCTAAGTAATGTTAGGTGGCCATTTTTTTTTGACAAAGTTGAATAAAATGTATAAAGTGATACTGTCACAGATATTTTCACGGCTAGATTAATGACTAGAGTTATACTTTGAGGAATAGTGCCTTACTTCATAGATACTGATAATAGTTATGTATACCATAAATATAGCAATATGGCTCCTTGAATAGCTGTAAGCCACTGTCTTAGTCTCTTAATTAGTTCACTCATTGTTCATTAAAGAACAAAATAGAAATAGCCAAAATTATTGCAAGCAGTTTCTGAGAAGATCATTACTTTGCTCTAGGGCACAGCCTTATTCTCAGAAAAATTTCTAGGAGTAGTCTTTCCTAGAATCCAATGGGACTATAGGTTAAAGACAGTGGCTAGAAATTTTAAGGTATCTTTTGGAAAGGGCTTAAATAATACACATTAAAAATTAATAATGAAGGGCTGGAGAGATAGCTCAATGGTTAAGAGCACATTTTGCCTTTGTAGAAGACTGGAGTTCAGTTTTCAGCAACCATGTTGGGTAGTTCACATTTTCTTGTATCTCCAGCTCCAAAGGATATGAATCACTCCTGTGGATTCTGCACGCATCTCTACTAACATACACACACACACACACACACACACACACACATACACACACACACACACACACACACACACACACACACACACACATATATATATATATAAAGAAAATAATGGCAAGTATGGTGGCATACACCTTTAAAATACTGGTAATAAGATAGCTGTTGCTTATGTATCTTCTGCTTGGAAGGAGAATGAAATAGGCTGAGTTCAACTATTTTTTATACAGGCATTACCTTAGTGATTAGTGTATCTCTGTTCACAGGTAAACAAGTGGCCCAATGTAAAAGGCACAGACACCTAGTGAAGGCAAATATATAAGCCTTGTAGTTACCTTGTGGACCCATATAAGGAGTTAGTAATTTTTTGCAAAAACTGTTTTGAAGTGTCCATTATAAAACCACATGAAAACATAGACTACAGCTGAGAATATACTGGTCCTCTGGAAACAATAAATTTATAAAATGATAAAGGTTTAGTTTCAGAAATAGCCCAGAAGAAACCTAGAAGGTAAAACTATAGCTCCTCAAATCAGGAAGTTCTGAAAGTTACCGTTATACCTTCACAATGGTTTAGCTACTTACCATGACACAGTCCTCAAAATCTATGCCCTAAACTATGAAGAGATAATGTGCTTCCTCTAGGTTCATTGTCAATATAATAATAATGATGAAGTATATGATTATAATGCTGGACTCCGGGGGCCAATCCAAGAGGACCATGGTGCTAGCCTGGGTTACAGGACAAGACCTTGTCTTATGAGAAGGAGGTTGAGAATAAAGAGGAAGAGAGGGAAGAGAAGAAGGGGAGGAGGAAAGGAGGAAAAGAAAGAGAAGAAAGAAAATTGCATTATTCAGAGTTCTCTAGAGGAACACAATTGATAGAAATATATATATATATATATATATATATATATATATATATATATATATAAGGATTTATTAAAGTAGCTTATAGTCCGTGGTCTAGCTAGGCAACAATGTCTGTCTCCCAACAGAAAGATCAAGAACTGGATGGTTGTTCAGTCCACAAGGCTGTATACCTCAGCTGGTCCTCAGTATACTTCTGAAGAAATAGGTTCTAATACCAGAAAATGAATGCCTCAGCAGCTGTATAGATGAACTTTCCAGCAAGAGTGAGGGCAAGTAGGCAAAGGCAAAACCTTCCTTCCCCATGTCCTTTTATATAGCCTGCTACCAGAAGTGGTGGCCTAGATTTAGGATGAGTCTTCCCAACATCGAATCATTCAATCAGGAACCCCCCCCCCCTGTAGGTGTGTCCAGTTGCTAGGGGTTTAGTTGATTCCAAATGTAGTTGACGACCAAGATTAGCCCTCACAAAAATGTGCTAAAGTATCCATTGTACACCTATCATGTGTCAAATGCTCTGTAAGGTATTTTGATTAATTATGATAGTAGAACTAAGAGATGAGTTAGTGTTCTATAGAAAAGACTGAGACACAAAGTCACGAAATTTGCTCAAACTTCATAGCAGAAATAGAAAATTAAGAGGCTGACTTCAAAAATAAATCTACCAGTAGACATGTCCTGGTGAAACTCCCCATATAATACCTCAATAAGTGATGGTTTGAATGAGAATGGCCCCATAGGCTTATATATTTGAATACCTAGTCCCTCGTTGGTGGAACTGTTTGGGAAGGATTAGGAGATGTGGCCTATTTGAGGAGGTGTGTCACTGGGAGTGGTCCCGGAGGCTTCAAAATCTTACATTATTACCAATTAACTCTTTCTATTTCTCTCTGCCACACAGTTGTTGTCTCAACATGTAAGCTCTCAGCTATTGCTCCAGCATCATCCCCACCCACATGCTGCCATGAGGGTCATAGACTAACCCTCTGAAACTCTGAGCAAAGCCCCAATAAACCCTCTCTTTTATAAGTTGCCTTGATCATGGTATCTCTTCACAATAGGAAAGTAACTAAAACTTACGTTAATTTTAAAAAGACTACAATTGTCTCATCATCTTTTGCTTAGATGACTGAATACCAGAAAATTTTGTTTTGCCTTTTTATTAAAAGGTGTCATTTAAACTTCTTTTTTTTCCAGTTTTTCGAGACAGGGTTTCTCTGTGTAGTTTTGCACCTTTCTTGGATCTCACTCTGTAGACCAGGCTGGCCTCAAACTCACAGAGATCCACCTGCCTCTGCCTCCCGAGTGCTGGGATTAAAGGTGTGAGCCACCACTGTCCGGCTCATTTAAGCTTTTAATGAAGATGGAGAGATGGCATATTAATTTCTCCAAATTGACTTCTTTCTGAGGAAACTTATATGAATCAGATCATTCTTTCCTGTTTCTTTTATTTCCTTAAGTCTCTATTTGGCTCTGGGACCTGCTGTTTAAGTCAGTTGGTAGAATATACTAGGATGGTGAATCAGAGATTATGACATAGACATGGAAGCTCACATTGAGTGAGTACCATTCTGGTGAAAGCAAATTTCACAACAGAAACATGGAAAGTGAAGTTACACCATTGCATTATAAAAGATTCAGGGGGTGGTCATTTGAAGGGAAGACCCATGGAAGTTTATTCAGGAAGGCAGGAGAGGGCCTCTGAGATTGGTGATTAAACTTGTGTTCCAAAAGAGGAATTCAGCTTAATTAGGACAGTGGGAAAAGTAGATTTGAAACAGATCTGAACAACTAAGGTCTATCTCAAAACCTGAGATGGTTGCAGCTTGGTACAAGAAGCTGAAGGAAATCAATGTTGCAGATGGAGCTATCTGGACAGCAGCACCTGAGCTACTAATTCCGGTGAAGACTATGTTGAGGATGTGGTCTTGGGATTAACCCCTGGTCAAGGGGGTTCGAAACAAGAGGAATCAGGCTGAAGGAGATGTCAGGCTTACATAGACTGCCAGAGGACGTGTAAGGTGAAGACCGCCAGTCCTTATCCCCTGCTCTCCTATTAGTCATTGCTTACAGGCTGTTCTGGGAGGAATGCCACCTTGTATAAGGAGACAGGCTTTAGGGGAAAACAGTGAGTCCAAGAAAGGACTGGAAAATGGACACTTTGACAAGCATTTCAGCTAGAGCAGCGTTCTGAGCAGAGCATTCCAAAGTCCCTCCTACTATGACTGAAGAGAAGGCTGTAGAGCAAGGTTCCCAGTCTCACCACTTCAAACGTTTGGACATACTTTTCATCTGTGTGTACTTGCACACACCTGTGCTTATGTAGGCGTGTGTAGTGGGGAGTCTCATGCGTTTCATAATGCAAAATAGTATCCCTAAAAATCTACTTACTAAATGCAAATAATAAACACCGCCCCAAGTTACTACAATGAAAAATGTCTCCAAAACTGAAACATCTTTGGAAAAGGCAAACATTGTCCCAGTTAACAGCAAGACAGCATTAAACATTTTTCTAATTGAAAACAGATTCTTCTCTCATACAATACACCCCAACCACAATTTCTCCTCCCTCTTCTCCTCCCAGATCCCCCTATTCCTCCAGATCCAGTACCCTCTCCGTTTCCCTTCAAAGATGTGTGAGAACCACACCATGTACAACGTTATAGCCATATAGATGATTCTGACCATGTTCCACGAACCAGAGTGACTCAATAAAGAGATTTTTAGTGTAGGGGTGACATGTCTCAATTTGTATTGAGTGTATCTGAGTCACTGTGGAGTAGGGAGCAGGCTAGAAAAGAGCCAGGGTGGAAGGAAGAACGAGGAGGTGAAAACTGTTTGAGTCAATAAAAACAGAGGCTTATACTGAGGTTCTAGTACAAACGCAGACAGGTTGACAGGTCGCTGAGCTGCGACGGAAGGGTCTGATTGGAGAAGAGATGTCAAAGAAGATCCTTGCAGGTTTGCTCTGCATAAGTGATCAGATGCTGTTTCCAGATGTGCGGAGTGTGAGAAGACAACCAGATGTGGAAGAGGAAGAGCAGGCTGCGTTTAGTGACTTGTCTTAAATGGAGGCTTGACTGACAAGGTGGCATTGGGATAAAGCTTTCCAGGTGGAAGAAGAGCCTGAAATGTGATGGAATGGTAACTGAGTTATGCATTAATGAAACATTTTACATGAAATTTAGAATTTTCTCACTCCTCAGAGAGACTTCAGTCACCATTGGTAACCTTCCTGCTCCACACAGAATTTCTTTGCAGACTCCTGATTCAGTGTTTGCCATAAATATTGATGAATGCAACACATATTTAAAATATTTACCTCTATCCTATCAATGTTTATCTTCAAATTTTGTACAATATCTATGAACATATATTTTAATAAAAAAATAGGACAAACTAGCAAGATCAGGGAAAGAGCATTTGGACTTTATTTCCACATTTGAATGTATTCAGTATATTGTATCTAATTACCGGCACACACACGAAGCACCAGTCACACTTTTCACACAGAGTTCTGCAGGCCACTACTGAATCTTGGAAACCTGTCAAAGATTCCCCAAACCCAATATACCACTTTAAGCAATAAAGTAGTTAGTTTTTTCCCTTTCTCAAAAATGAAATTATAATATGAACAAAATTCTGGCAAGCACTTGGAAAAAAAGACAGTTAAATTAAAATCATTAGTCATATAGAGGAGTAGAGGGTTATATAGAGGAGTAGAGGTGCTTTTTTTTTTTTTTTTTTGTAGAGCACCAGAGTTGGCAGCCAGAGAGACAGCTGCTTCAGGCATCACTCAAAGCTCATGTCTGACAGCAGGCACTTGGAGGTCAAGGCCAGAAACCCAGTGCTCCAGCCAAATGTACTTCAAGCCTTATTCAAATGATGGTATTTGTTCAACCATTTCCCAGGTTTCCCCCACTTATCACATTTTCCATTTTACACTTTTCATCCTCTGCTGTCCAAAAGTCTTCAGTTTCTTTGACAGTATCGTTCTTAAGCTCAAGGAGTGTAATTGAATTTAAAGTTCATAGCAATTTTATTGTAGCACATGCACAGCACACACATGTACAACAGACATGCACATTATTTCAACTACTGGTCAATTATTACAGAATAGGCAGTGGCTATTTCTATAGGAGTTTGATCACCATAAGTTAATAAATCATGTTGAAAGCTGCTCAAAATCTGTAACATGAAGCAATTGTATGAGCTAGGCTGGGGAGATGTCTATCAGTCAAATGCTTGACATGTAAGCAAGAGTAACTGAGTTTAGATCAACAGGACCACGTAACAGCCAGGGACTGCAGCACACCTATAATGGCAGCATGTGGAAACACAGACAGGAAGACCAATGGAGTTTACTGGCCCACCAGCCTCATGGAATCTATGAATTCCAGGTTCAGGGACACACAGCCTCTCAGAGAACATGATGGAGAGTATGTGTGTGAATGAATAACAAACCTGACCCCTACCCCCATATTCATATGCATACAGGGAATATGCATATAAATGCACACACACACACACACACACACACACACACACACACAGAAAGTAAAAGAAATGTTTTATTCTTAATGAAGTAATCAAGATACTCTAAATGTGAACAATTCATAAAAATAAAAGACAAAAATTATTTCATTAATAATCAGGAAAAGAAATAATTCAATAAATTTAAAATCTAAGGGAGATCTGAATGTAGGCCTTTTATTTGTGGTGTGCAGTCTTGTGTGAGCAGACCACCACAGCCTTCAGTTGCTTTGCTTAGGCATTGTTATCAATCAAATTATGTGGCATGTCGGGAGATACAAAATCCCCACTGTGACTGAAGATTTCTTTGGAAATGTTGAAATCCATCCAGTATCCCAACTTTATGATCATTTTTCCCCCTGAAGTGGGTATGATTGATGCATTCATGATGTTTGATAATCAGACTAAATATGGTCTGTGACAGTTTTTGTGTTCATATCCTGTCACATCTAGACTGTCTAATAATAGATATCATTGTCTTCATCTTTGTAAATGATGTCTGCAGGAGCCATGATAATTATATATTCAAGGCAGTCACCTGTCATCTGCTTTGTTGGGAACCTGTTATGGTGGATCTCTGTTTCTAAAAACTGGTAGAGAATGAACTTGCCACCAAAAAGTGTCAATACTATTTTTTCTTTCTAAACATATTTTATTTTTATTTTTATTTATGTATACTTGTGTGCACCTTTGTGTATATACCTTGTGCCAGAAGAGAACTTGATTCCCTGGAGCTAGAATTTTAAATGATTGTGAGCTGCCCTGATGTACAAATGCTCTTAGCCACTGAACTATTTTTTCAGTTCCAGTGATGTGGTCTGCTGTATATAACATACATACTCTTTCCTCAGCATTTACACACAGTAGTGAGTTTAGTACAATCAGCAATGGAGAACTTTGTCCTTTTAGAAGCTTAGTTCTGATGTTCAAGTCATAAGGAATAGTTAGCATAAAGGATACTTTATGAACAGAATAATAATTTCAGAATTTATGTTCAGTTTTTAAATAGGGAAGCTTTGAAAGAATACAATTGTTGACATTTATTAAATACAACATAATGCTCTCTCTCTCTCTCTCTCTCTCTCTCTCTCTCACACACACACACACACACACACACACACACACACACACACACACTAAAGTGACCACCATAGCCAATGGGTTAATATATTTTTTCCAGTAACATTGTTCTTTTTTATACCAAGGACCCTTGAAATCATTCACTTAACAAATTTCCACTACAAAACACGATATTAATTGCAAGCCTTCTCTGCACATTTGAGCTCTAGGTCCATTCAACTTGTCTTGCAGCAGCTTCCCAATGTTGCAATAACATTATTCTGTTTCCTCTCCCTTGCTGTTCCTGATAGCCTTTAGGTTTGGGCTAGGGGATCCTCAGATCTCACTCTCCTGCCTCAGCCTCTCTTTTACTCCCAAGCTCATAGCTGCTGTCAAAGAAATGGCAGGAACCCCTCTGTGGCTGAGCTTGTAATTCTCACTTCCCACAATGAAATTTGCTGAGTACCTTAAGCTACCAAGGACTAAGGGTGGTACATTCATATGAAAGCCACAAGTTAGCTGAAGGGGTGACCTTTTGCCTTTTCTGCTGTCCCCAGTATCAGAGACAATTTGACTGTAAGCACTTATTATTAGTTACTCACCAACTACATAGCATGGGACTTCCACATCTCCCTCTGAAACTTATAACAGGGGACCCCTGCTTAGCACTGTGGGCTTGAAACATCCTCAGAGCCCCTTCCATGCAGCTATATATGCTGGTAATGAAGCTTGTAACAAAACTTTTAGTAAAAAAGACAATTTATCTTAGTGTCCCTCTACAACTCAAAGCCTGAGACTTATGGTAACCATGTGTCCACTAAGGTTCTATGTGTCCACCTGTTTTATGTTAGACTTGTGAGCTTATGCTGTATTTTTCTGCCTCTGGCTTGATTACTTTGGCATATTATCCTCTGGGTTCATCCCTATTGTTTTAAAGACTGTTGTCTCCTTATTTTTGAAGAATAAGTAATATTCTACAGCAAGTATATGCATACTGTATGTTTAATTCATTCATCATTCAACGATACATAGTTTCACAATTGTGAATGTTTCAATGAACTCATAGGTGCAGGTACCTCTTTATGAACCAGATTGCAATTTCTTTGCATATATGCCTAGAAGTCTCATACCAAAATGGCTCTACTAACTCATATCATCATCAGCAGTGTACAGGGCTTCCCTTTTGTTCATTTTTTTTCTCCTTTCCCATGTGTGTGTGTGTGTATGATATATGTGGTGTATATGATGTATATGATGTACATGACTGAATGTATGTGATGCATATGTGTGTGAGTACACATGAACATCTGTCCATGTGAATGTGGAAGGCTGGGGTTGGTTGGTGTTAGAATCATTATCACTCTTCATGAAGGAGGGTCTCTCAGTTAAAATCTACGCATACCTATATGAACAGTCTCAGTACCCAATTTGTTCTAAGGATTCCTTGTCTCCACCTTCAGAGCTAGAATCATAGGTAGGCTACTGTGTTCATCTGGCATTTTACATAGCCTCATGGAATTTGAATTCCAGGCCTTATGCTTGCAGAGCAAGCACTTAATCACTGAGCATTGCTTTTGGGTCACACATGAACAAACACTTTCATACTTTTCATTTTGTATCATTTTGATGATAGCCATGCTGACAATGCCATATCATTTTTAAGAATTTTCTTTTGCTACTTATATCAAATGTATAAAATAACAGACTCTGTTGCAACTTTTTATTATGCATGCTTTGATGATGTCTCACCCCAATAACTTGCTTCTGTCACCCTCTCTTCTCCCACTAGGCTTCTTCTTAATGGCCCCAATTCTACTTTTAATTTGTGGTGATATATTATGTACCCTAATAAACTTATGTGGGGATCAGAGGACAGAACCAGTCACTAGATTAGACATAGAGTTCAGGCAGTGATGGCACACACCCTTAATCCTGTCACTCAGGAGGCAGAGGTCCATCTGGATCTTTGTGAGTTCAAGGCCACACTGGGCTACATGAGAGAAACAGAACCAGGAAGTGGTGACAATCGCCTTTAATCTTTGAAGTAATATGGCAGGACACAGAAAGGTATATAAGGCGTGAGAAAACAGGAACTCACTCTGAGGCTGAGGAGTTGATGAGGTAAGGTTGGCTGTGGCTTGCTCTGCTTCTCTGATCTTTCAGCTTTCACCCCAATATCTGGCTCTGGGTTTTTTTTTTTATTATTATAAGAACTTTTAAGATTCATGTTACATTAATTTACTGCTTTTTAAGTTGCAGGTCTTTCTATATGAAATAAAGCATATAATATTTGTTGCTCTGAGCCTAGCTTGCTTTGCTTGTTAATATAACCTCCAGTTCCATTCATTTACACGCCAATGACATGGCTGTGGTCTTTAAGGCTGCCCAGTGTGATTTTAATTTGTATTTCCGTGGTGGTTTGGATGCCTATCATCTTTTCATACGGTGATTTGACCTTTCAAAGTCTCCAACAAAATGACTATTTGGGTCTTCAACCTATTTTTAAATTTCTTTTTAAATTTTCATATACATCATGAATATTAGATCCTTACCTGGTGCGATGAGTCTATTCATTTTCTCCCATTGTATTGTTGCCTTTTCATTTGGTTGATTCTTCCTTACTATGCAGAAACAAGTTTTATTTGCTTTTTCCTGTGTTTCTTGCTCGAGCCTCTACTGTTTTGTCACCTGAATTATCATCAAGATCAAAGATAAGGAGTGACAATAAATTTCCTTGGTGTGAGCTTTGGCACTTTTGGTGCTAAGACCACCTAGAAAACAACATTCTAGCTTTTGGATTCTGTTGATAATAGGTGAGGAAACTTGGACCGAGACTCTCATTGAAGATAGCTTTTTGTTGTTGTTGCACATAATAGTGCTTGAAATGTAATACCCAAAGCATTGACATGCTAAAAAAAAAAAAAAATCAGAGCCGGGCGGTGGTGGCGCACGCCTTTAATCCCAGCACTCGGGAGGCAGAGGCAGGCAGATCTCTGTGAGTTCGAGGCCAGCCTGGTCTCCAAAGCGAGTTCCAGGAAAGGCGCAAAGCTACACAGAGAAACCCTGTCTCAAAAAACCAAAAAAAAAAAAAAAAAAAAAATCAGAGCAATGAAGGCAGACTGAGCTATGATCCAGATAAAAGTGGTAATCCAGATATATTGTGACTTTTGGCTTGGCGTGTGGTTACCATGTGAAATACAAGATGCCCACATGTATTAACGGAATGTCTGTTTTATAGGCAAACAGATATAAAATATCACACAGGATATCTTAAGTGTAAGACTGTAATCCAGCCTCATTCTGATGCCTGTGGAAATGCTGTTAAAGAGGCTGCCTTTCCCCCAGTATATGTTTTAACATAATTGCAAAAATACAAAATAAAGCATGGGAGTGTGGCAGTGTGGACGTCTTTATTTTAAGATGGATTTCTGTGTTTGTGTATGTGTGCACGTCTGTGTGAATATCTGCCACATGTGTACCAGTACTTGTGGAAGCCAGAAGAGAAAAAAAGATTTGTTGTCACTAGAGTTATTGGGGGTCCTGAAGATGTGGGTGCTAGGACAAAACTCAGGTCATCTAGAAAAGCAGCATGGGCTTTTAACTGCCAAGCCATCTCTCCAGCCCTTTGTGGCTGTATTTCTGGGTACTCTACTCTATTTCATTGGCCAATGCATCTGTTTTGATGATAGCATCATTCTGTTTTGTTTTGTTTTTTACTGTGACTCGGTAATGTAATGTGATAGCAAGATAGAATACTGAAAACCTTTTCCCTTTTATCCTGCTATTTAGATGAAAGTGTTAGTCAGAAAAGATTTTTTTCATGGAATTATTATGGTTTTAAGACAATATCATCTTCAAAAATGATAATTTTACTTGTTTGTGTAGTTTCTTTCTTTCTCTTTCCTTATTGCTGTAGCTAAGACTTTGAGCACTGTATTGAGTGAGAGAAGAGAGAACAGACATCCCCATCTCATTCCTGAAAGAGTATTGAACTTGCAAGGGCTGTTTCTGAACCCCTATCCAGTATTTTTGTCCTTTAAACTATTTCTATGCCATATTACATATATTGATTGTTTATGTTGAACCATTCTTGCATCATTGAAATAAAACCAACTCGATCTTGGCATAGGTTCATTTTATGACATAGTTTAAATTCAATTTGCAGATATTAATATGAATTTTGTATTCATGGTCATGGGGAAAATTGATGTTTGTATGTCCTTATATGATGTTTAAATCCTGGTAGGAAGAGCTTCCTAGAATCAGTTGGTAGTTTTTTTTTTTTTTTTGGTTATTGTTGTTTTTTTTTTTTTTTTCTTTTCTTTTCTATGGAAGAGCACAGCTGTGAGTTTTTCTCTACATATTTAGTCAACTTTTGCAGTGAATCCCCTTGGACCTTGATTTTTTTTGTACTGTGGGACATTGCTCTATTAATCTATTAAACTTGTTACTGTTTTCTTTAAGCTGTTTATATCTTTTTGACTTAGCTTGGGTAAGCAATATAAGTTGAATTTATCCATTTCTTTCAAAATTTACAGCTGTCTTGGAGTGTGGGTTTTCAAGGAATCCTCTAATTATTTTATGGATTTGATTGATATCTGCAGTAATGCCCCCCTTCCACATTTGATTTTTTTAAATTTGGCCACCTCCTTTAATTGGTTAGTTGGATGAATGTTTGATCACCTTAGTTTTGTTTTCAGTTTTAGTTTTTATATTTTTTGATTAATTGTCTACCTATTAATTTATTGTGATCTCATTAACTCTTCTGGCTAACTTTGGTTTGCAGTTCATTCTGACCTATGCATATCTACTCATACAAGTTTGGGGCTTCCATATGTGTGTATGTTGACTTACATCCTTCATTGTGCTATAGTCACCACCTGAAGGTTCACATGACTGGTACTCTGTCAGTCTGGGCCATAAACTTAGAAGAGTTCAAGCAAATGAGCTAGATATTTCAATCGGCCCCTTAGTGAGAGCAAAGATTGTAAAACAAGTATGAATATTGTTAAAGCCGTTGAAAGTTAGAGTTGTGACTTTATTAAAACTTCCAGTTTATGTCAAGTATAGTATGGAAGAAGTTAGTTTATAAAACTTATTGATAATTGTTATAAAACTAAACTCACAAAAATGTTGGGAAAAGAAGCACAAATACCACATGTTTATTATCTCTGACAACACAAGGTTAGGAAAACAGGATTTCTGTAAATGGAATGGACACAGTTATATGCATCTGAAAGAAAAATGAAATTTGATCTCTACCATGTGAATATCTTCATGAGTTTTTAATATGAAACACACTTCTTAGGCAACAAAAGGTACTCAATATGAAAAATGAATAGCTACTAAGCTATATGGTATTAGGGACTTTGTTTACAAAAAATATATCCACAAAGTTGTGAAGGTAAAATATATTTGAAGATAGATAACATTTTATCTATACAACTCTGTGTAGTTATTAGATACTATACTTCACATAGATAAAGTTAAATATAAACTATATCTAAATATAGACATGGAATATACAAATACAGAGTTCTTAGAGAAAGGGTTTTGGACAAGTGATGTGAATGTATATTTCACTAAAGATAAAACCCAAATGTTCAATTCAGCATACAGAAAGGTACACAATTACTTTAGTTATTAGAGGGCTCTGAACAAAACAACATATCTCCTTTCTCTACTAAATGGCTGTACTTTGAATCTTACAATACCCCAAGTTGGTGGAGATGTGTGATGTATCCTCATGTGTGGCTGGTCAAGTGAACTGTTATAGGCTTTTAGAAAAATGTAAAAGTGCATACACCCTGACATTTCACAATTCTATGCCCATGGGCACAACCTGCAGAAATCCATGTACACAAAGCAGTAGACAAATACACAATGTGATAAGAACAACATCAATAGAATTAACCTAAAACTATAAACAACATATTTATGAGACTAGGTACTTTATGTTCATGAAAAAAGACTGCTGATGAATAATGACTTAAAGCTATGTAGACCTACTTGCTTGAATCTTACAAAAAATTATATTGATAACAAAAACTGGGAATATGATTTTTATTTTTGTAATTAGATACTGGCTTGTTATATAAATCTTTCCAAAGCAGTGAAAAGGCAGTAGAATACTGTTGGTTTATTTGGTCTGAATAACTTAGATGTAATGGCATGTACACACTATATATTGTCTCTTTGGGTAAATTCAGAAAAGCTAAATAAAGGTGTATTTAATAACATAGTTGGTGATATTTTCATAGCTTTCTTCTGAACACTTTGACTTTAGTAGACTATGGATTTAAAAAGAAAAGTGAAACAAAACAAAAGAAGCAATAATAGCAAACCCCCATGATTATTCTACACAAACGGAGTGCTAATTTTATTTTTTTCCATAGTGGTGCACTCACATATTGAAGTTCTGTAAGTTAAATAGAAGGAGTATTCAAATGCTATTTAACTTAATGTCATGGTGTATTAATAAAGTAATACAAGGGGTTCTTGTATTTTCGATAAAAGCAATCCCACTTAATAAATCCTACCTAGTCTTATTTGAGAGTGATGTCCTCAGTAAATTATGGAAATTGGAAAACAGGACAAAGGTATTCTTCAGCCTCAGCAACTGGGAGTCTGCTTGTATTATCTAGTTATAATTTCTTATGCTCCTGCCCATGGGTCTTCCCAAGTTTTAGTATATGTCAACCATGAAACCGTCAGTTAGTCTGGCTGTATCAAAAGAGAAAAGGTTTTATCGGTAAATAAATAAGCCCCATTGCACAGCACATTTACTGGGAATCTGGCCATCCTGTATCTGTCATAAGTACCACATCAAAATATTGAATGCCATAGAGAGAATTATAGCTGATGAAACCTTGGGTTACCTTTCTGTATAAAATAAATCATAAAATAGCATTAAATCCTTCTGCATTCACTTGTTTCAATAGCCAAAGCAGTAAATAAAATTAGTGATGGAGCTAGAAAATAGGTTGTCCATTCAGCTGAAAAGTAGAAGGCATATTACTCATTTCTCTCTCTCTCTCTCTCTCTCTCTCTCTCTCTCTCTCTCTCTCTCTCTCTCTCTGTGTGTGTGTGTGTGTGTGTGTGTGTGTGTGTGTTTGTGTGTGCACATAGTGAGTGGGTGTCCATACTTCTGAAGAATTAAATAATTCTGAATAAGAATAATAATTTTAATAGGTTAATATATTTTTGCATAATCAAGAGCTTAGTTTTACAATTCCTTCACAATTTTGAATTGAGCAGCATTAAATGCTGCTCACAGCTTCTTTTAGAATTACAATGAAATCTAGGGATGAATAGAGGTTCCTATGAGAAGGATTTTTGATCAGTTCTTATACATATTCATGTTCATATATCTGTGTTTCTTAAACATAACTAAAACTTCAAAATACAAATCTCTTAGATTTATTTTTTAAATTTCTTAAGTGTAGGTAGATATCTCTGCACATAAAATAAAAATATATCACAGAGAATTTTGAATAGCTTTATTGTTATTATTATTAGTATTATTATTTACCTAAAATGCCTTGAAATCCTTTTAATATCTCTAGGTATTGTTCTGTTGTATGTGTCTTAATAACTGTGTGAAACTTAACTAACTTACTAAATAAATAAATAAATAAGCAAAATATTTCAAGGGCGGTAGATGAGATAACTTAAAGCTGCTCAAACCTGTAGTCTACTCCCAGAACCCACATGGTGGAGAGAATCAACTCCAGGTATTATCTTCTTACCTGTATGTGTGTGGTGTGGCAGGCATGTGTACACATTCATGTGTATACATCCCTCTCTCACAAACAACTATAAGTAAAAAAAAATGAATACTGTATTTTAACTAAGTTTATTATTTTGTGTTGAGATTCAAGGGACCCACATGACCCATAAGTTTTGGGTTGGACTTGCCTGGTAAAACTCTTGGAGGAAGAGAAGAAATGAGATAAATTGGATTCCTTTGATATAAACACATACCAATTGGATTCCTTTCATATGAACCTAGACCTACCAGATTCCTTTAGTATAATATAGTCTACAGTAGTCCTCCATCTTACATTTGGCGAGGTATGTTCCAAGTCCCTCAGTGGTTGCCTGAAGCTGAGGGTGGTACCAAATACATATATCCTAGGTTATTTTCTGGAGCATGCATATATATGAAAAACTTTTATACATTTGGCAGATGAGAGGTTAATAATAATATTCATAAAACAGAACAATTATAATAAATTATTAACATAGTGTTCATACATTTATTATAACACATTGTGATAAAGTCACTGGTATGGTTACTCTTCCACATTGGGGTCATTATTAAATAGGGTAAAGACTACTCATGGTTTCTGGAGCACTCACAACATGATAATGTGAAATATGCTGTTCAATAGGAAATACATGTGTTGGATACCCTGGGCCAAAGGATGAGTCATATTGTAGTTGGGATGGATGAGATGCCATGACACCACTCAGAATAGCAAAGTGTAGGCATTGTTGATTTCTAGAATTTCCCATTCAGCATTTTCAGACTGGTTGAACATTGGTAATTGAAAAAATAGAAAGGAAACTAATGACTGAGGGGACAATTATAGATTTCAGAAAAAGTGAATTGAAGCCACATCTGTATAATGGCAGGAATTATTATGAGGTATAATATTTTTAAAAAATGTAGAAGGTGGAGGGGATGACTGGGAGGAGTGGAGGGAGGGGAAGCTGTGGTTGGGATGTATTGTGTGAGAGAAGAATAAATTTAAAAAGTGAATGTTTAAAAAAAAACTGTGATGGACATGTGCCCTAGAATGTCAGTTATTATCACAGTTATTTTTAGGAAAGAAAACTCCTGAATAGGTTATCACAGGCCATAAATATTACATGCATGTCTGACTTATGGCTTTGATTATAAAATAATGGATGCACGAAAGACTCAAGTGAAATTAAGGGAGAAAAATAAGTAGGAACAATGATATATGAGGACTTACCATGTGAGAAGTTAAAGCCTGTTTTAAAGGGAACAATGCCCAATTTCCCATCATTTTGAGAAGTCTATAGAAGTTAAACATAGTCTTATTCATTCACACACTAGAGCTCAGAGTGCAGCTCTCCCTATGCAGACATCCCTACTCGGACTCAAACCTGCTCTTGAATTCCAGATAATATTAGGCAATTTGCTCTGTATAACTTTAAGACAAAAGAAAACCTCATAGCCCCTGATATCCATGCTTGCCTGCAGTACTTGAATCATGAATTGGCTGTACTTTGTTTTGGCATTTCTGGATTTCTCGAATAGCTTTCAATGTGGGACTCATCCCAGGAACCGCATTTTACTTTATTTTTATATTTATTTTCCCTTGTGGAAGGCACAAGACACATGTGTCTTCCTTTCTCTTGCGGGGGTCGTGTGGTCTTTCCCTTTCATCTCAAATCAGTCTCTGGTGTAAACAGAGAACATCTGACTTCTGTAAGTTTGTGCTAAACCACAGACAGAAAAACAAAAGCAAAAACATGGACACATTAAATCTCAGATAGAAAAAATACCCTGCACTTCAAGTGTGAGTATTAGAATCATATCACCCAGCCACACATTTTTTGATGTTATTTTTGAAAAGCAGCATACAGTAAAATTCATTCAGTAAAATTGAATACAAACTTAATATCATTTCCACAGATGACTCCACACTTAAATGCTATAAGGTGGTTTGAATAATAATGCCCCACACCCATAAGCTTAGTCACCAGATAGTGGAACTATTTGGAAAGGATCAGAAGGTGTGGCCTTGTTGTTGGAGTAGATGTGGCCTTTTTGGAAAAAGTGTGTAATCATGGGCAGGCCTTGAAGTTTCAAAAGCCCATGCAAGGCCCAGAATCTCTCTCCCTCCCTCCCCCATTCCCTCCCTCCCCCTTCCCTCCTTTTCTCCCTCCCTGCCTCTCTGCTTGCCTGCCTGCTTGCCTGCCTGTAAATGTGGGTGTAAGCCCCCAGCCCCACAGTTGCCTACCTGCCACCATGCTTCCTTCCATGATACACATGGATGAACCCTCTGAAACAATAAGCAAGCCCCCAGTTTTGTGCTTTCTTTGTAAAAGATGCCTTGGTCATGGTGTCTCTTAACAGCAATAGAACAGTAACTAAGACATACTCCATACATATATGCTACCATCCCAAGTACGCCACACATCCTAGGTCAGTGATCATGACTAACTTTTATGTGCAGGCAGTGTTTAAAGAAGGAAGAACTGAACACAGTTTTGTTAGTTTGTTGAAGAAACTATGTTTCCTTTGGTTGGTGATAACAACTAGAAGATGAATATTCCTTCATTTTGAGTTAGGAGGAAAGGAAATATTAACACCATCCAGGAGCCACTGTGGATATATTAAGTAATTTTATTCCACAAAGATTAAATATTTAACATATCCCTGCATAACCTGGGACCTTGTAAAGATGCAGCTCTGGTTTAATAGGACCATGCTGAGAGTTGAGAGTTTTGTAAGTCTGGTGATCTTCCAGATAAAGCTGCTGATAGAGACACTTAGAGAAACAGGGTTTTGAACAAATCTAAGAGTTACTATCATGGAAACAATAGCAATGAAATCTATTCTAGCTTAAAGTATAACACTATTTGAACACATATGCGACACGGTAGGTAAGCAGAGATGAATGTGCAAATTAACAAAACAGAGAAGTCAGGAATTATAAAGTAATAGATTATGGAAATTTTAAAAAGTACTATAATGAAAAGCAGTTGAAGACGGTATGAGAAATGTGTCTAAAGTGTTCCTTCAGAGCTAAACTCTATCAAAGATGGGATCTGTTTATAGCTGCTGTTCTCAGCCTTCTGAATGCTGTGACCCTAATATTGTAACCTTTAATACATATTGTGGTGACCCCCCCAACCGTAAAATTATTTCTTTGCTACTTCATAACTGTAATTTTGCCACTGTTATGAATTGTAATATAAATATCTGATATGCAGAATATCTGATATTCAACCTCAAAGGGGTTGCAACTCACAGGTTGAGAACCAATGGTTTATAGCAAGACAGTATTATGAGGGACAGCATTGATCTTCTCTCTGTGGCAGCTCCTGTCAACAGAACAAAGTCTGTACTCTCCTCATGGATCCAGTGGTTGATCTATCCACCATTATACACAAGTGAACTTTTGATAATTATTTAAATGACTAAATGGTGTGTCAGTGAAATCTCAGAAGCCTGCTCTTGCTGCCCTTGGACTGAGATGTCAGTATAGGGAGTCTTTTGGTTATGTTGGTTTCAGTAGTGCTGTCTTAAAAATGTGCCCCAAGGGGACTGCTCAAGTTCAAAGCCATATGCCCAAAGTCACTAGATATACCAGCTCCAAGCATTCTAGGTTCTTTCGCACCTTTGGCAACATCTGTTGACTAAGAAGTTGAACTGTTCAAAGTTCAGTGAAGTCAACTGCTCTCATGTTTTTAGGGCCATCCCCCAAGAGTGTTAGAACAAAGGGTTCAACTGATTTTTGGACAAAGATACCCTTCTAATTTTCAAGCTGAATACTCCCTTTGATTGTTATATATGATCAAAATGAAAAGGACAACAAAAAGTATGGTTACTAAAGATTATTATGGAGAGATGCTGGATGTTTTGAGGCCATACTCTATAGGTGTGTTTCTACTCAATGAACAGACTGTGAAAAAGGTTGTTGTCTGAATTTCAGGGGATACTGGTGAACAGAGAAAGGACTGCAGTATTTTTTTTAACCTCTCAGTGTGGTTTGAACTCTTGAAGAAAGAGCTTAACATTGCTGTGGTCCATTTTAACTTTTCTGAGTATATTAACTCCTTATGCTAATTGGACATGGTGCCACACGTCTGTAACCAGGAGGCCTGAAGCAAGGGGATGCTCATGAGTTAAAGCACAGCTTGAGTTATACACAGCATGATTCTGTCTCCATACCACAATACACACATCTCACAAACACATGCACGCATGTACACATGAACACACACAATAATAATAATAATAATAATAATAATAATAATAATAATATAGATCATTCTTAATGAGTAGCATCACAAAATGTAACCTTAGGCTATCTCACAAAACAATGGTATACAATGTTTCATGTAATCATTCATTTGCCTCATCCCTCATCTGAGATACTGAGTACTGAATGTAACTAAACCCCACAGGCTCTGACAGAGGTGTCTTGCCTTTGTGACCAATCACAACACCTCTCCCTCTGGCAGTTGTTCAAGGTTGTCTGTGTGATTCGAGTAAATTATCAGTTTTGTTTAGGAGCTGATTGCTATATTTCCTGCTAGGCAGCTAAGCTTGTTTTATAAGCATTTTTGCAAACCAAGAAACCTGTTCAAGTTATATGGAAAATGAAAACAATCTCCACAAAAGAAAAACTATGTCATATATGACTAGATGAGCTACTGACGGCATTACATTTTATGTGAGTCTTTCAGTAAAAACTGTGTTTAACATGAAATGCTTAGCTCTAATGCTTTTTCATTCTGTTTCACAGCTGACCCTTAAGAGTGAACTTATTATTTTTTCTGTGCAAATGGGATACAGTGGAGGCAGAGGAAAGTTTATAGCAATAAATGCCTGCATGAAAATTTGGAGGACACATGCCGGGCAATGTGGCACATCCCTGCCCTTCTGGGACTTGTGAGGCTGCCACTGAAGGATCACCATGAGTTCTAGTCCACCCTGGGTTAGATAATGAGTTTGAATCCAGCCTGGTCTATATGGAAAGACAGTTTATCAAACAAACAAAAACAAAACAACACACTTTAGAATGAATTAAATTTCTTTTTATACACTCAGCTGGAGAGAGAGAGAGAGAGAGAGAGAGAGAGAGAGAAATGAAACAGAGGGAAGGACAGAGAGCATCAATGTATAATTCACTGTAACCCTCAACATAGAATGTCTAATAGATGGGCTAGAGAGATGGCTCAGAGGTTAAGAGCACTGACTGCTCTTCCAGAGGTCCTGAGTTCAATTCCCAGCAACCACATGGTGGCTCATGACCATCTGTAATGAGATCTGGTGCCCTCTTCTGGCCTGTAGTCATACATAATAATAATAATAATAATAATAATAATAATAATAATAATAATAAAAAATAAACAAATCTTTAAAAAATATTTAAAAAAATAAAAAAAGAATGTCTAATAGATACAAATATATAAATATCTATATCTGTATTTATATATATAATATATTCACTTTGAATTGCAAATAATCCCCTTTATAGTCCTTTTTTTTCTTACTCTGTTTCCATAAAATTTCTATCATGGGGTCTCACTAAAACCTCTGCATAGATGACACTAACGTCTGTACAATGTCAATTTCCTGAATATCTGTTTATCCCTGCCTTATTCCATTTATCACCTGCATTTTACCCCATGGTCACTATCTTCTTATTGGGATTCTTACAAACTTCTGGCCATTTCCTTCTGGACAGCTTCTTAAATACTGGAACTCTCCCTGCCCTCTTTGTCTCTGTCTCCTCCCCCATCTTTCAGCTCCTGGAACTCAGTCTGCACCCTGGTTGGGATGACACCCTGCAGCTCTCCATATGGAGGATTCTGAAGATCACTTTTCCTGTACCTGGAATCTCTGTATTCCCAATCTGATTGGCTGCAATATCGTGCATAACTTCCCGCCTATAATTTTGTTCACAAAAACCGTATGTTCTGTGCTACTTCCGCCACTTCAGCCATCAGTTGAGGCATCCAAGCTGGGCCCTGGAGAACTGTGCATGACTCTTGTCACAGTTCTCACCTCTCAGGTTCAGTTGGTCAACATTCTGTAGATGCTACGTGTTCATTCTCCACCACATCTTGCAGCTGTAGCCTCAGTTCACTATGGATAAATATAGACCACTCCCTCATGACCTCTTCCTACTTGAAAATTAAATGAAGCTATAGTGTCTGTTAGGTTAAAAAAACAAAACAAAACAAAACAAAAAAAACCAGTCATCATGAAAATTACAATTGGCCTGCATTATGGGGAGCATTTAGTTCCTCCCAATACATCTTTTAAAGTGACACTAGCTCTTGCAATAGACCTTGCTTAGGACTAGAACCTGCTTTAAGTTTGCTATCTATATTTCCCTAGAGAGAATTCCCTTCCCTTCTGTCCCTGCTTCTAACTTACATAGTCCATCTCCCCAGAAGCAATCCTGGGTTCTGTATACTGTGTACTGAGTTCAAGTCAATAATTAAGAACACATAGCCTTTACCATCCTTTCAAGCAGACATTATGAGGCACTTTGTATTGAAAATCGTGTCTGAACTCATGTAAGAGGACATACTTTGCAGTGTACAGTGTTGATCCTGTCTGTGTAATGTAGAGTTTGTGTCAGGATTCCTTAAGTTAAGTCACTAGAAACCCAGTCATTTTCCTCTGAGGACTCACAGTCGCAAAGTGACTCCTGAATATAGGCAGTTGTTCTTAAACACATACTACATCAATGAGGTACTTAGCACATACCACTGAATATTCTTCAGCCTTTCAATCGTCCCGCTCCCAGAGAAGGAAATAAACATTCTGAGAACCTGTGTCATCTGTTTTGACCAAGAAGGATCCCTTTTCATTGATGAATAATTTTAAATGGTTGTGGTTCTCTTTATTTGATGGAGAAATACTTACCTTTCCTGTAGATGTAACCAACCATTTTATTAAATGAAAAACACAGAACCAATGCAAGGAAGAAAGCCAAGAGGTCAGAGCTAAGAGCTAAAACCTTACCCTTCCTCCTGCGGTGGTCCCACCTCTCCAAACCAGAGCTACTTCCTGTGTTAAAGTCTTTATATAGAGTTTCTGTTCTGCCTTCTCATTGGTTGTAAACCCAAACACATGACCGCCTCATCACAGCCTGTCTGTATAGACCTCCAGGTGTTCTATGGTTGGTATTGAGATTAAAGGCATGTGTATCCAATGCTGGCTGTATCCCTGAACACACAGAGACTTACCTAGCTCTGCCTACCAAGTGCTGGGATTACAAGTGTACGCCACCATCGCCCTGCTTTCCTATGGCTTGGTAATAGCTCTGACCCCCAGGCAACTTTATTTATTAACATACAAATAACATTTTAGTACAAAAGAAAATATCTTTTGTTTCCAGAATGAAAGAGGAATTCCCTTCAAAATTGAACTCGAGTGTGTGTGTGTCTGAATAGAGTTGTTGTGGAACCAGGAGTCAGTCTTAGGTGTCATTCCT
This sequence comes from Peromyscus attwateri, assembly GCA_902168425.1. Lineage (NCBI taxonomy): Eukaryota > Metazoa > Chordata > Mammalia > Rodentia > Cricetidae > Peromyscus > Peromyscus attwateri. The sequence continues at coordinate 51,293 of CABHPP010000942.1, forward strand.
TAGGTGCATCTAACTTGTAGTTTGAGACAAGGTCTTTCATTTGGATCTAGGGTTCACCACTTAGTCTAGATTTGCTGGCAGGTGAGTCTTGGGATCTGCCTATCTCTGTCTGTTTCTTTGTTTCCAGTGCTCATGTTACAAGCATACATTATTAAGCACAGCCTTTTGCAGAGGTGTTGGGAACTGAATTCAGATCGTCATCCTTATACATCAATCACTTAACAACTGGCCAGCCCTCCAGCCCTACAAGTCCTTAATAACTTGACCCATTATGAGTTTTATATTTATAGAACACCTTCATGTCATATAGTTTATTTCTCTTTTCAAATTGCCATCCCTGTATTTTACAAATACTTGGTAATTTAATTTAGTAAATTACTCTAAATTACAAATAACATAGCCTAGTTAAAATTTATACCATAGATATATTCCTAATTTATGACTATAAGAAAGATTAGAAAGATTGCATTGTCTAAATTATTGAAAGAGTTTCTAATCTGAGAATAGCAATATTGTTCCATTATAGAGTACATTTTACTTATGTATCACACACACACACACACACACACACATAATTTCTATGAAATACTAGCTACAAAAGTGTCACAAATAGTCCCAGATAAGGGGCACACCTAGTAATACTTATTTTATTTTAATTCTTCCATCTATAGCTTTCACTTTGTCTCAGGGCTATTTGAGTAAATCATAGGGATTTCTGGCTGTTGTGGTAAAAGTGCAATAGTGTTTCTGTATGGGGATTCTCATTTATATTCTCTCTTGTTTTCTTTTTCTGATCCTTAGCTAACAAAAATGAAGTAATTAAAATCTCCATCTAACATAATATCCAGATTTTGAGCATAGTAGTCTCATGAGAGAAATGACCACTTAACATTCCTCTTTCGTTAAGTCCAACCTCACCTCAATAGGATGGAGTGGGATGTCTAAATGGGGCAAGCCTTGTGTCTAAGAAGAAGTCCTTCAGCTTTGAATAACCACTGGAAGAGCTGAATTTGAAGATTTGGTGAACGTTATCTCCATCACAGATCATCATTGGTGTTAGCCCTATTTTTTCTGTGTCTCCAGTGTTCAGTTACAAATAAAATGACATGGGCATATTGCCCCCAGCTAAAGTGCCAGTATAAGAGTTTTTTGCAATGCTAAACTCAGTCACTTGGTAAAGCTTTCATGCATTCGCTGTATGTTTGAAGCCAAAGGAACCAATGCAGGGTGTGGGTGACATGAGGTGAAGGATCTACTTGGCTTGTCCACCAAGACATTAAGATCCCTTCTTTTTTGGTAAACAGTGGGAGACCAGGATCATGCATGAATCAGATGTTCACTTGAATGCACAGTGAAGCTCAAAAGGAAAGGGGCATTGTTTCATGAAAGTACATAATGAAAGAAGCTGACCTAGATTTCATAAAGCTACCCTGAGGAAGTGATGCTTAAAGTGAGCTCTGGGGATGAATTGGACACAAAGGGAACAGCAGAAACAAATGCCCTAGGCAAAAATAAAGAAAGAACAAAAATAGGAGAAAGTGAAGGAGACTGAGGGGGAGTTAACACTAGAGGGATAAGCACAGGCCAAATGGGCCAAATGTGTCAAGACTTTAGACCAAGTCACATGCTTTGAATTTTATCCTACAGGAGATGGAGAACCTGTAAGAGCAGAGATTCGGAGAGAGTAGTTTGTATAGAGCAGATAGAAGCTGAGCTAAAACTACCATAATCGTCCCAGGGAGAGTAAGGGTGTGGTTGTGTTAATGAATGATAGAAGTCAGATTATGAGGTCAAGAACATCACATCAATTTTTTTTTCCCTAGGGAGCAGAAAAAATGGGTGTTGGGGGAATTAGAGGAACAGAGAGAAGGGAGGAGAGGGAAGGGGAGGAAGTGAAATGGAAATACAGCAGAGAGAGGGGGAGGGAAGAAGAGAGAGACAGAGAGATCATCCTATTTCAACTCAATTTATTATATATATATATTCTTAACATGCCTTTTCTCACAGGGATCTATTGCTTATATAACCTAGATTTTATACACTCTCTATTCTTAAATGCTCATATATAATTTTCTCCCTTATATGACTGAAAACATTTTCTGAGTTTTTGCATCTTTTATTTTCTACCTTGTTTTTTTTTTTTTAAATCTTGGAAGAATGGTATATGCTAAGAAATATCCATTAACAGTTAATAAAGTTAAATTCCCTAAATAACTTAATATTGTCTAACTTATTTTAGGGCTAAAACTGAAGCTGTATCTTCAGAAATTCTAAATCTTTGAAGAAAAAAAAATGACTAATCGCCAACATTTAGACATTGCAAACTTTTTTTTCTTTTAACTTTGCTAGCCTCTTATTAAAAAAAAGACATTTTGGCAATTGGTGAATAGCTTGGATTTTCCCTTTGTACCTATATGAGACTGGATAGTACATTAAAAAGAAAACTTCATAGATGTTTCTGGAATAAAATTTATTTTAAAACAAAAGTGATTTGGCAAAGATAACAAATTCATTTTTTTAAATCCCCTACTTGAACCCAAATGATTTGGAGGATCCTAAAAATTTCAAATCCCCTACTTACTAACTCACTGAGTAATGGATTATAATGTATTAAAATAAGTCCATTGTCTATATATTTTTCATTATTAAAACAATGTATCATTTCCATTATCTTACACTAGAATGTGGATTAATTACTATTTCCAGGTTTTCTTTGCCTGAGGAACTTTTTCAGACGTGTTAGTTTTACTTTACATGAGTTTTTTTTTTTTTAAACTTACATGTATTTACCTAAAGAACATGTTTCTAACTAGAGTATCAAAGTGATTGTTGAGCCTAAATTTTTATCAGTTTTCTGTATTTGTATATTTCTGTAAATAGCATTCTTTTAAATTCCCAAGACATTCTTGAATTTTTTTCATAATCTGTGCCCATAGATATTCAGAAAGTAGTTAGATTATGAGTCATTTTACATAATTAACTAAATTTAATTCTGCCAACAAACTAAAAAATATCATTTTAAAAGTGATTTATTTTTGTTTTATGTATGTGAGTGTTTGCCTGCGTGCACATATGTTCATTATATGCATGCCTGGTGCCTGTGGAGTATAGAAGACAAAACATTGACCCTTGAGCTAGAGTTACTGACAGTTATGAGCTGTGTCTTCTGGGAGCCAATCCTGGGTCCTCTGTAAGGGCGGCAAGTGCTAGTAATTGCTGAGCCAACTCCATATCCACCTATGTAACAAGTATTTTAATGGTCTTTACAGATTAGGTCATTACATCACACACAAAGAGACCTTGGAACACATGACTCCAAATGAGGTATCTCCATCAAATCCTTCCCTTCAGGGCTCAGGGAACCCCAGCAAAGAGGAGGTAGAAAGAATATGGAAGCAGGAGGGGATGAAGGACACCAGGCCTTCTAAAGTCACTGAGATGGGAAAAGCTCATATGAACTCACAGAGGATGAAGCAGCAGGCACAGGGCCTGCATGGATCTGCACTAAGACCTCTGTGTATATACTACAGCTTTCACTTTAGTGTTTTCAGGGGACTCCTGAAAGTATGAATGAGTGGGTCTCTGATTCATATGCCTTCTCTTGGGGCTCTTTTCCTTTTATTGGTTTGTGTTGTCCAACTTTGATGTGATTGTTTTTGTTTTATGTCATTATGTTATCTTTCATTATGTTTTTGTTGTTAAAAAGGCATAGAAATCTCATTTATTACTCCCCGATCTGTCCCGCCCCAACTGGACCATTCTGATCTCTCATGTTCCTATCCCCCCACACCCTCCCCTCTACTCCCCCCACAGCCCCCAGTTTACCCAAGACATCTTATCTATTTCCTCTTCCTAGGGAGATCCATGCATCCCTCTTAGGGTCCTCCTTGTTACCTAGCTTTTCTGGGGCTGAAGCTTGTAGTCTGGTTATCCTTTGCTCTTTGGAACTTATTCCCTATGGTGGGATGCCTTGTTCAGCCTTGATGAAGGGGGGAAGAGCTTGGTCTTTGGTATGCCATGCTTTGTTAATTCCAAGGGAGACCTTACCCATCTGAATGGAGAGAGAAGAGGAGTGGATGGGGGTGCATAGAAGGGAGGTGCGGGGAGGGAATGGAAGGAGAGGAGGGAGGGGAAACTGTGGCTGGTATGAATAAAAAGAGAATAGAAAATAAAATAATTAAAACCTGAAAAAAACCCAAAACCTTAGCTAGGTCATTAAAGTGCAGAGGGTAACAACTTACTTAAAGCCACACAGGACTAATAATTAATGGAGGTGAATTAAAATGAAGAATGTGACTCAAAATTCCATTTTCATTTATCTTATCCTGCTCATTAATAATTTTGTTTAATGCCCAATAATTCATTTAATATTTTTTCTTCATTCATTTACTTGATTTAATAATTTGCCTAATTTTAGAGTTTCCCTTAATGTCAGGGAGATAGCTTGATTTTGATGTGTGGAATGATAACTATTTACATATTTTAAATAGCATTAATTTTCCCATTACATTTTCTGTGATTCAACCTGCACTAGGTCATTGTTTTCCTTTTTTGCTGACATTGATTGTGAAATATAAAAATTCATCCTGATATATAATTTTAAAGAAGGCCACATTTCTCCAGAAATAGTCTTTGCCATTTGTCCTAAAAATAGTTTAACCCTAGAGTATTATATTTTAGTTTCTTATGTATACTCAAAGGCAAGGTAAGCCTGGTGAGACGATTTAGTGTGAATAATCCTATAAGCAGGATTACCTGCTCATGAGAAAGGAGATTACAAGGTTGAGAGGCCAAAGTAGAATGCTTTGTCATTAATGGTCTGGAGAACTCAATTCCATGACAAGTTAGCACTGCTCACCGCTGTCATCTCCTGTGCCTCACAGATGCTTTCATCATTTGACATAGAGTGATGATGATAGATAACCATGGTGACAAATATTGCACGCCCTAATTCCGAATGTTAGGGTCATTTCCAGAAACGAAGTACAATGCAAAAGACAAAAGTAGTCTTTTCTAAGCTGAAAAAGGTTGTGGAAAAAACAACCTTAATGGTGAAAAACATCTAAGTGACCAATATACAAAAGCAGAGGATTGGAACCTGATCTAAAGACGTTTCTATGGCTGCTATAATTCTTAACTTACTATACCAGGGCCAATTTAAGCACAAGATAAACCAGTTCCGTTTATACAAAAGCTCTGATGCCTTTAGAGTGTCATATATCTAGTTATTTTTAATTTCTTCTACATGCCATGACACTGCAGCAAACAGACCTCTCAGTACATAACTCATCATTTTAATCCACAAAGTGCTCCCTCATAATAACTAAAATTTTAAGGTTCTTTGTATCAGAGCCAGTATTGAACTGTCTCTGGGTAAAAATTAAATTATATAGATTTATTTCAATTTTTAAAGTCATTGTCTTATAGAGATATTTTTCAAGAGGCATGTATATGTCAGGTGTTAATATTCAATATAGTGTTAATGTCAGAAGGAAGGGCCTTTAGGGAGATCCATGCATCCAAGCCCACCCCTCTCTCAACCCAAGTCAGCATAGCTCTACCCTCTATGAAAGCAAGTCCTGAAACAGCTATTGTGATTTTGTGCATAAAGTTATTCTGAGGTGAAATGAAACCAAGTTAAACCCCTTGAACAACATTGTACAGCTTTCTGCTTGTGTCTCCACTGCCTTAATAGTTAACAGGGTATACCAATAATGGCCGTATTTACTAGATGAAACATGTCCGTGCAGATTAAGAACTTTGAAAATATTTCAGGATCAGGGCAGGCCTTTAATATGCTCTTCTGGTCAGCAGTCCACTAGTCTTCCATTTGCAACCATATTCTTTTTTTTTTTAATTGAACCTTTTCAACATTTAGTGTGTGTGTATGTGTGTGTGTGTGTGTGTGTGTGTGTGTGTGTGTGTGTGTGTGTGTGTGTGTGATAGCATGTTATAGTGCACACAAGGAGGTCAGAGCAGAACATGTGGGAGTCAGTTTTCTCCTTCCACCTTGTATGTTGCAGGGGATGAATTCGAGTCTTTAGCTTCTTGAGTGGAAGCACATCTACCCACTGAGTATCTCACCAACCAATCTGCACAAGTATTCTGTTTGGTTTTGCTTTTGGTTTTAGAGACAGGGTTTCTGTGTGTAGTTTTGGAACCTGTCCTGGATCTCGCTCTATAGACCAGGTTGTCCTCGAACTCACAGGCCTGGCTGTGCCTCCCCAGTGCTGGGATTAAAGGTGTGTGCCACTGCTGCCCTGGCTGCATCAGTAGTCTTAAAGTATAACATTTGTGGGACTAGACTAGGCCCTCTGCATGGTGAGACAATTGTGTAGCTTGATTTGCTTGGGGGGCCCCCTGGCAGTAGAATTAGAATCCATCCTTGGTGCATGAGGGTGCTTTTGCGAGCCCAGTACTTATGATGGGACACCTTGTGCATCCTTGAGGCAGGAGGAAGGGCTTGGACTTGCTTCTGCTGAATGTGCCTCCCCTTGGGAGGCCTTGCCTTCTTGTGGGGGGACTGGGGCGTTGGTTGGGTGGAAGGCTTGGGGGAGGGAAGAGGGGAATCTCTGATTGGTGTGTAAAATAAAAAAAAATTCTTAATAAAAAAATGAAAAAAAACAATATTATTAATTTTTGTTTCTGTGGAAAACATGTTAAGCAAAAGAGAGATTTGTGTGGGGGGAAAGGTATCATCTTTGCCAAAGACTAGATATTGTACAACATCAACTATGTCTCCTTATCTGATGTTCTTTTCAGGAATGTGAAATCATCATCTTCTAATCAAGACAGGTTTGATAAATCATTGCAGTGGAATCTGTGCTTGTTTATCATTTCAGAGAGCATGGAGCTTTTTATGAAAATTATAGCAGTAATAGCAGACCAGACTGTGTGCAGAGCCTTGGTTCTAGAATACTTTCAGGGTCTTCTTTAAGAAAAGCTCTATAGTTTGAGTGCAAAAATTAGTTACTTAACTAACTAATTTTTGCACTCAAACTATAGAGCAAATAACAAAACAATAAAATCCAGGAAAGGATATAATATTTATATAAATTACCTGTTGGATTTATGTTATTTTAATCACATACACGTACATGATTATATATGTACCAATTTTTATTCAAAGCAAGTACTGTAATGTTTCCTTCAGTATATTTAGTTGCAAGGATTAGCAACTAAATTTAATGACACCATACATTTATATATTTACATGAAATGTACTCTAAAGCACAGATTCAGAGAATGAACTCTCTCTAGGACAGAGAGACGGCTTTTCCTTAGTCACAGGGTCATTGGAAGTGGTGAGGATTGCATCTCTTATCTTGTGGTGTAAATATTAGATGGTCTAATTGATATCAAGTGCTTGGAATAGTGCCTAGAACAAGTATAGGCTTTGACTGTTAACATCTGACATTATTATAATCATCACTATCATTGCTATCACCATCAACAATAACAACATCATTATCATCATCATCATCATATGGATTTCCTGTGGAACTTTATGCCCAAATTGGATGTTGTCAAAACCAGCCAACTCCCAGTTTCTTCTTCTTCTTCTTCTTCTTCTTCTTCTTCTTCTTCTTCTTCTTCTTCTTCTTCTTCTTCTTCTTCTTCTTCTTCTTTTTTGAGTGTGATTTCCTGTCTTGGAACATTTGAATCTGTGCATATTTTCTTGATCTTCCTTTTGTATCTAGGGCTCAGCAGCCCGGTGTGCATCCATTTTCTTCTTCATAATGACATTGGCCTGTTGCACTTCCTTTGTGGCCTTAGCTCCATCAGACCATGTAGTTCAGATTTTGTGGGATGACTTCTGTACGCATGTATTTTTAGCACCTTAAGGGAGCTTCGGGAGCAGAGTGTAAGAAGAGTTACAGAGTGTAAGAACACTTATGCTGGAGAGGGGTTAGAAAGATTGTAAGAGCCAGAAGATCAGGGAGGTTGCTCTAAGATTTGTCTCCTAGAAACATCAGAAGCTACAAGCATTAGATCTCTCCAGCATGATTGCCCAAACATAAGCTAAACCAGGACAATACCAATATACATGCCAAAATGGATAGAGGAAAAAAAAAAACCAGTGAAGCCTTAACCTTACATAACTATAGGCAACTGAGGGAAGCTGGGAGCAGGAGAAGAACACATCAGTTCATTTTCCAGTGACAAATGGTCAGTCCTGAAATAATCATACATGACTGAGCAGATTATATTTAGGAATACACACACACACACACACACACACACACACACACACACAC
>CABHPP010000943.1:0-17354 GCA_902168425.1 Peromyscus attwateri
CTCGCAGACAGTCTCCGCCCCACAATGCACCGGGGCGGGCAGCCTTTGAAAAAGCGGCGCGGCTCGTTCAAGATGGCGGAGCTCGACCAGTTGCCTGACGAGAGTAAGTAGCGTCTCGGAGCAGCCCTCCTTCCCGCCGGTCGCCTGTCCCGAGGTCGCAGCGGCCGAGTCCGGTTGCCGGGCAGGTGGGGTGGATGCCAGCCCACCGCGGTCCCCTCCCCGGTCTTCCTCCTCAGGCGCTGCCGCCGCGTCGCCGCCTTTGTTATGGTGTCTGTTTCTGGGGTTGTGCGAGCGCCAGCGCCGGAAACCGAAAGCCCGGGAGTCCAGCCTGTCCTGACGGAGTCGGCGGCTGCTCTCCCGGAGCGACGGCGGTCCCCGGCTGAGGTGGGCGAAGAGCGGCCCCCAGTTGCGGGCGCCGTCCTCACTGCCCGCCCGGTTATGTAACTCGCCGGCCGGGGGCCGGGAGGGCTCGGGCTGGGCACCTCGGACACAGCCCCTCTTGGTGCCCGGGCCTCTGATCGGATCCTGTGACAGCTCCTGCTTCTGCTGGCACTTTGTGATCGCTCCCCGCACCCCCGTGTCCATCCTGGAAGTGTTTCCTTCCGTGTCACACGGGGTTGGCCCCTTCCCTTGGGACTACAGGTGGCCGTGGACCTTTCCGGAGATGATCCAGCTTGGCTCCAGTGTTGAGGTCGCTCCATTCCCAGACTTGCTTCTTAGTGGATGTGTCTTAAGAGTATGGGATGTCTTTACACGAGGATGTGAGCACCGCGGCATACATGTATGTTACTCTGCCTGATCCTCACTCCTGTGCTTTGCCTCACTTAACCTTCTTTACTCCACCCCTAAAACAGGATGTTCACCTGTATGCAGTCAGCAAAAAGCACCAGTTCTGCAACCTAAGGTCAAGGGAACAATTTTGTAATTTTCATATTGCACAAACTATTAAAAAGACAGATATTTTATTTACAAAATGGTCTTGAATCAACACGCCGTATGTGGTATGTATTTGCAGCACTTGGTCAGAGTATACAACAAAAGATTTGCGGGCGTGGTGGTGCGCACCTTAGATCCCAGCATCAGGAGGCAGAGGCAGGTGGATCTCCGAGTTCGAGGCTGGCCTGGTTTAGAGAGCTAGTTCCAGGACAGCCAGGGCTACACAGAGAAACCTTCTCAGAAAAACAAACAAAACAAAAACAAAACTGAGCAGTCTGTATTTAGAATGACGGTATTATTTTTATAACATAGGAGTATTTTGTTTTTAACCATTTGGAGTTCTTCAACAGGAAGTCAGGACAGAGAAACCCTATCTCAATAAGCCAAGTAAAAGCTCGATCTCTGTCCAGCGTATCTGTGCACAAGGCAAATACACTTTTAAAGGGGGATCCAAGGTACTCCTAATTCTGTTTCCTTTGAGCTCATGCCTTCCTTAGTATATTGTTGTCAAAAGTTGAGGTTGCCTAGCTGATGAAGACTTGTATTCAAAGTGTTTCTGTTTTAACTTTGGTTTAGGTCAGCGCTAAGTCTCAAAAGAACTTTCTCAGTGATGGAATCCTCCTCACATTTCTGGTGTCCAGCAGGGTAACCACTGGTCGCATGTAGCTGTGGGACACTCCACATGCGACCAGAGTGGCAGAGGTGCTGGCTTTTTATCCTCACTTAATCTTGACTCATATTCAAATAGCTGGTGATGACTGTGTTGGTAGGCCATATCTATAGACCATCTATGAGTTTTATTGTTCTTGTTTGGAGAATATGGTTACTTGTTACCTAGGATGCTTGCAAATAAAGATAAGCCTAATAAGCAGAATGTCACCTTCCATCTGAAGAAATTTTTCTAAGCTGGGAACAGTGACATGTGTGTTACTCTCACACATGTGTGCTGAGACAAAAGGATAGCTTCAAGTTGGAGGCCAGCCTGGGCTGTAATGTAAGATTTTTCATCGTCAGTGACAGGTGTGTTTCCATACCACTGTGTAACTTCTCAGGGGCTGTCTCACTTGCAGTCACACATTTGTTGTGATTATTTGGTCAGCAGCCCACCAGAGCAGAGCCACTTAGGTTTTTGTCTTATGCTTGCTGTGATGGTTAATTTTGATAGCTTGATTGGATTGAGAAATACCTTGGAGACTAGTAAAGCACACTCTAGGTGTGTCTGTGAGCATACCTTCAGGAGAAAAGTTTTCTTATTGTTGTTCTTTGTGCACACTTGAGGCTTATACTGAGGTTCAGCTATCAGCTACACAGTTAGACTGTATAACCTGATCGATTGTATCACCATATAATGTCTCTGGAACTTCGATGGGGGGTGTGTGTGCGTGTGTCTTCTTCAACTAAACTACAGCTTTGTCAAAAGCAGGAATTGCATATTTGATTTGTTACACAATGACACAAACAGACTTAAAGACTTGGCTAAAATGGAACTGAATGAGGAATAATATTATTAATTAATATAGAGTATGATCTTGGAAAGTGAAAGTAATTTCAGTTTGCTATGAAAAACACAAAGGTTTTTTTTTTTTTAACCCAATTTAGTTAAGAGAGCTATATAGTACATTAGTTAATAGCCCCAGTAACATCAGTAATAAAAGCTATCATTTTCTGAGTACTTACTGTGACCAGGTGTTTAAAAAAAAGCTCTAGCGCCCCTTTCCTCCCTCCCTCTCTCCCTCTCTCTTTCCCTCTCTTTCTCTCCCTTTCATATATCTATATAGATAGATATATATCTATATCTATCTATCTATCTAGTTGTTTTTGCTTTCTGCTCATTTGCTCTTTCTTTCAGTTGATGTAAGTACATGATTTTTATATGTGGGCAACAATCTTTGCTGGAAGCTTCTATTCTTGAACTCTTGCTATTTCACATTTCCTCTTAGATGTTGCAGAGGGATCATCAGACTTAAAGAAATTCAAAATGTATCTCAGAATTCCACTCCAGCACATAGGTGCTTCTAGTTGCTCCTGTCTTAGTGGATGGTTACATTGTGTATTCATTCCTGTGACTGAGCAGAAACCTAGTTATCTTTTCACTTTCTTCTCACTTCCCGTATTTGTATTTAAGCGTTTACCAAGTCTTGGAGCTTTTACCTCCTGTATGTGTCCCAATTGTTACTTTTTACCATCACCTAGCCCAGGTTGTCACCATTTCAGTAACCCACTCCCTCCCCATATATGTAGGTCAGAGGGATCCTTTCAGAGCAGAAGCGTCTTTCTCCTATTATCTTGTATTTTAATCCTGAGGCAGAGTCTCCATATATATTATCTCAGGTTGGCCTGGTTCATTTTGTAGACCATGCTGATCTTGAACTTGGAGCAGTCCTACTTCTGCGTCCTGATTGCTAGGATTGCAGGTGTGTGCCATCATTCCCAGCCATCCTCTTGTTTAAAACCTTTTAGTGGCCAGCTCTAAGACCCCATGTTTCCGGCTGCTTCCACTTCCCTATGTACTTTGTGCTGTCCTCATTCTATCTCTGAGTTAACTGGGCTGTTTCATCCCCTGTGCCGCCAAGCTCCCTTTTCCTCTGGGGCTTTGCATTGCTGTTCTCCAGGCTGCTCCCTCCCTGCTCTCCCAGTTAATGTCTGCTTACTCTTTAGAGTGCCTTGTTGAGATTTTAAACATAGATTTATTTTTGTTATCTTTTATTATGTGTATATGTGTGTCTGCATGTGGGTATGTGTGTGTGTATGGGATGGGTGTAGAAGCCAGAGGCATTGGATGCCCCTGGAGTTGGAGTTACAAGCATTTGTGGGCCGCCCAACATGGTTGCTAGGAACCAAACTCCAGTCCTCTGGAAGAGCAGAAAGTACTCTAACTGCTGAGCCATCACCTCTCCAGCCCCCAATTTAAGATTTTGTGGTTATTTTTTGTCCTCTGTGACAAGTATGTCTTCTCGAAGTGTTTCCGTACCACTGCGTAACTTCTCAGGGGCTCTCTCACTTGTAGTCACACATTTGTTGGTGTGATTATTATTTGGTCAGCAGCCCACCAGAGCAGAGCCACTTAATGCTTTTTCCTCATGCCTGCTGTGATGGTTAATTTTGATAGCTTGATTGGATTGAGAAATACCTAGGAGCTCAGTAAAGCACACCTGTGTGTCTGTGAGCATACCTTCAAAACCAATTAGATCATGAGGCTCTGACCTAATAAATGGACTCATCTCTTGGTGGAGTCATATGATAGCATTATTGTAGGTGGGGAAAGGTAGGAGGTGGGGGGTTGGGGGGGTCTACCCTTGGTAGTTAGGTGTTACCCTGGCATCTTCCTGTCTTCCCTTTTCTCTTCTTCCTGGCCATCACATCAGCCCTCTGCTTTTCCATACCCTCTATACTATGATGAAGTGAATGAACCTTCGGGAACCTGGAGCAAAATCAACCTTCCCAACTTTAAGTTGTTTGGTCAGATATTGCTGTCACAGTAATTGAGAAATTACTAGGAATACACCTGCACCCACCTCTGAGCACAACCCTGCTTTCCTCTTTCTCTTCACCCCCTCCCCCAGCACAGTGGCCATTATCTCCAGCAGATACTCAATCGAAACTAATTTCTATGTAGTTATTTGTTGTATGTCTCTTTCCACTAGAATTCAGACTCCTGTGGGAGTGGAGGCTTTTGGTGGTGGCCTCAGCTCTCAAACTGCCTATGGCAAGCATTCAGTAAATACTGGTTGAATGTTGAATCAATGGAACTGGTTAGAGCAGGATTCTAACTTAACCACATTCACCTGTAAAATTCATGTTTTTAAACTGATGAGTAATTTGGTCAGTTAATGTAATGTGAGCCCATCTGAAAATTAGCCATATGTTGTATACATTGTCCTAAGCACTTTTGCTTATATTTACTTGTTTTCTCTCTGAAGAAACAACAGCACAGTGAGCTGAGAACCTTTTGGAAAATAACATAGCAAGGAAGTGGCAGAGCCAAGATCTACACAGTAGTAGTCGTCAGACTAATGTTCTAGACTTAGGCTCTCTGCTTAAAAGATTATTTTTACCTATCTATCTATCATTCGCTCCTTCATTTGTTTTCTGAAACAGGGTCTCTCTGTGTAGCCCTGGCTGTCCTGGAACTCAGTCTGTAGATCAGGCTGGCCTCGAATTCACAGAGCTCCACCTGCCTCCATGCCCGGGCGAGAGATTTATTTTTAAGGGTGGCTTGGGGAGTATATGCATATGAATGTAGGTGCTCCCAGAAGCCAGAGGCTTCAGATCCATCCCCCGGAGCTGGAGTCCCAGATGGTTATGAGCTGCCCGACCCAGGTGTGGAAACTGAACTCGGTTCCTGTGCAAGAGCAGCGCAGACTCTTAGCTGCACAGCCATCTCCTGTTTTTGCTATCTGTACTGCCACTTAGAACAAGGTAAAAGAAGTTAAAGGTAGTAAGTCAGAATCCTCAAGGTAGGATTCCCACCTTGTGGGATAGAAATGGGCGCCCTTGTGACTTAGACCTCTTTCTCAGAACCTGTTCAAACCCTCTCAGAGGAGCTAATTCATACAAAGTTTGTCGTCCCACGCTCCTCCTCCCTGTCATCTGCTTCACTTTGTCTGTAGCTCATGATCTCCTGGCTTGTACTTGTTTGTCCCCCTAACTTCCAGAAGGCGGGGACTTTTGACTTATTTCCTTGCTGTGGTGTCTCTACTGCCTGAGCAGGAGCTACCGCTCAGCACCTACTATATATACCCGTGTTTTCCTGGCGTGGACTGTGTTTTCCTTGATGTCTGTCCACCTTACTGTTTCTTGGTGTATTTCATTTGAAGCTTGCTAGTAAAATTTGTATTGTTTATTTTGTGTTACTAGGGGTTGAACATAGTAGGCAAGTACTCAACCCAGCTGTGTCCCTAGCACTTCCAGCGAACTTTTATGGCTTTCTCCCTCTACTCCCTCACCCATGATGAATGGCCTTTGAACATAAACCTCAAAACTCTTCTCCCGATTGAATCTACTACTTCTGCCACTCGCAGATCCTGCCTTCACTGTCACAGAAGCTGTAGCTCTGTGTTCTCACAGGGGGTTACCTGCCACAGATCTCCTAAAGAGTTCTCTTAATAATAGATTCTGCATGTAGGAGAGCTCCCTGGTTAGTCTATCATAATTTCATCTAGTGACTCCCTCTACATTTCTGCTAGTCCCCCTTGGGTGTTCAGAGTTCCATTTTCCTGTATAGACCTTTAACTATTGTATATACCTGCGTTCTAGACTTTCAAGGGACTTGTTTTTGGCTATGACAGTCTCGGGATCATGTTTATTTTCTGTTTTCTCTGTTCTATTACCTCTTCTGATTTTTGTTCTGATAATGTGAATGTTCTTTTTCCTTTCCTCTAGTGCTAGAGCACTTTTGAATGAGGATGCAAAACTATGTCTGCTCCTACTCATTTTTTTCTTCTTTTTCTACATTTTTCTCTCTTAGAATGATTTCCAGCCGCTGTCACAGTTTCCACAGGCTGGCCGAGTCTCTGAAGTTCTTACCTCGAGTGCCAGGCTTCTTACTCCTTTCCTTTCCCAGACAGGGCCAGGCTGTCCTCTGCCTTTCATGGACTGGGATTTCAGACCTGAGCCCATCCCCGGGCCCGGCTCGGCTGCTTGCTTTGCATGTCCAGCCATCATGTCAAGCTCAAGGTTGCTCAACCAAGTGGAGCACTCTTATACCTAAACCAAGTTCTTTAACTTTGATTATGAAATATTTATTGATTTGGTTTAGTCTGCTTGTTTTATTTTTGAGACAAGGTCTCACTGTGTAGCCTTGGCTGGCCTGGAACTCACCATATAGACCAGGGTGGCCTGGAACTCACAGAGATCTACCTTTAAAGGATACATCACCATGCCCAGCTGACTTGTTTTATTTTTAATTTCAGGCTCTTCAGCAAAAGCCCTTGTCAGTTTAAAAGGTAAGAATTATGCTTTTCTAGATACGTATAACAATTTGAATATATTTTTCTTTTCCTTCTGTTATATGTGACTCATTGCATTCACTCAAGTATTAACTTTTCGCTGATAATTTTAAATTCATTTGCTTTTAGAGAATTTATCTTTATTTGCTAGTAATTAAGAAAAATTTCCTAAAATTTTAATTTCCTAAAATTATTGCTTAAAGAATATCTTCTTTTGTGTGTTTTTTGTTTTGTTTTTTGTTTTTGTTTTGTTTTTTTTGAGATGGCTTGGATCACAGAGATCCACCTACCTCTTCTTCCTTTTTAAAGTGTCTTGCTTAAAGAATCTCTTAATTAGAGCTGGGGTGAAGCTCAGCTGTAGGGTGCTTGTCTGAGCTCTTTGTTTGGTATCACTACTGTAAAAAACATTCAAGAAACCTGTGCTGAGCTTACATGAATGTTGATCTCCCCCCTTCTCTCCCCCCCCCCTTTCCTTCCTTCCTTTCTTTTAAGAGTATTGCATGTTCTCTGAACTAAAAGAATGAGATTTTTCTGCAAAGGGAGGAGGTGGTGCTGGCAACCTGGACTTTAAGGACCTCCTGCCTCAGCCTCCATCTAACTTACATTTTTGTGGTTTGTTTTTATTTATTTTTGTGGGTTTGTTTTTTGAGACAGGGTCTCACTATATATAGCCCTGACTGACCTAGAGCTCAGTATGTAGACCAGATTAGCCTCAAACTTGGGTAATCTTGTGTCTGTCTCTCGAGTACTAGGATTATAAGAATGTACCACAATAGCAGGTCTCTTTAGTTAATTTTGTCTTTTGAAACAGGATCTCATAGCCTAGGTTGACCTGAAGATCCTTATGTAGCTGAGGCTGGCCTTGAACTACTAATCCTCCTGCCCCAGGCTTCCTAGTGCTAGGATTACAGAACACCACCACACCTGCTCCAACTAATGTATTTCTTAGGGAAAAAAATTAGAGACTGCTGGTAAGCAACTATAGGAAAATAAGAACATCCTATATATATGTATATATTAATCTCAGTTTATTGTATCTATATTTAAACATATGTCTGCATCTAAACCTGATTCTTTACAAAAATTAAACTCATTCTCCTTTATTTCATATAGCTAATAATTTAATTGATAGGGCTTTTTCTGATTTTGGCACAACTCTAAAGACATTTCTTTGAATTAAGAACAGCCAAGCATAGTGGCTCATGCCTGTAATCCCAGCTATTTTGGAAGCCAAGGCAGGAGGATTGCTGTGACTGAGGTCATTCTGGGCCATAGGAATGTACCATACCATACTAGATTAATTTTCCTATGTCGTGTTTCACATATTGAAGCAAAAATCATTTAGGAATGTCCCCTAGGTGTGTAGGCCATGCTGCAGTCTCAGTATTGGGACACATAGAGCAAAAGGATCTCTGCAGGTTCAAGGACAGCCTCGCTCCACAGTGAATTCCAGGCCACCCAGGGAAACACAGTAAGAGCATGTCTCAAACAAAACAAACAGAATTAGAAGGTTTTTATTCTTTATTTTCCATTGTCCTACTTTTGGTTAGAATTTTATAAAAAAAAAAATATGAAATTGTTCTTAACAGAGTAAAAGAATTATTAAAAACCTAAAGCTAAAACCAAATCCTGTATGTTTCATATAGAAATGTAATACTTTTAAGATGCATTGTTTTATCATGTTGTTAAAAGAATGGACAGAAAACACAGGTGAGGTTTTTGGTATTGTTTTTTAATTTTTTTTTTTAAGGTAATTGTATATGGCTGGAGAGATGGCTCAGTGATCAGGAGAACTGGCTGTTCTTCCAGAGGACCCCCGCTTAACTCCTAGCACCTACATGAGAGCTCAGCAGTCGACTGTAATTCCAGGTCTGAAGGATCTGACCGCTGCCTTTGGCCTCTGCAGGCGCCAGGCATTCTTGTGGTGCACAGAAATACAGGCAGGCAAAACACCATGCACATCAAATAATAGGATTTTAAACAATGTATGTGTGAGTGTCTTTGTGAGTGTGGATGTGTGCTCCAGAGTGTTTAATGGAGGTCAGAGGACAACTCTCAGGAGTCAGTTGTCTCCTTCCACTGTGGGTTCCAGGGATTGACTCAGACTCAGGTCGTCAGGTAGCTCTCTGCAAGTGCTTTTCCCCTAAGCCGTCTCTCTGGCCTGAGATGTTTTCTTTTGTTTCTAGTAAACAAAGATTATTACAGTCACATTGTAACTTTTTCACATTTATATATACTTCATATAGTTAATTATTTTTTTTTATTTTATGTGCATTGGTATTTTGCTTACTTGTAGGTCTGTGTGAGGGTGTCAGATCCCCTGGAACTGGAGTTACAGACAGTTATGAGCTGCCATGTGGGTGCTGGGAATTGAACCCGGGTCCTCTGGAAGAGCAGCCAGTACTCCATCTCTCCAGCCCCCCATATATTTACTACTACTACTACTAAAGGGTAGTGTTCATGATAGAAAATCCTTTGAACTAACCTTAAATTTTATCAGTATTAATTATTCATTACAGAGGGAAGTTTATCTAACACATGGAATGAAAAGTACAGTTCTTTACAGAAAACTCCTGTTTGGAAAGGCAGGAATGCGGGCCCTGCTGTAGAAATGGTAAGGAGAGCTTTCCTGTAAGCTATAGGAATTCTCACTGAATTGTATGGTTGTGGTGTATAAGTTCACATAGTACAAAAATATTTTTGCAAGTCCCCCCCTCCCCCAACTATAAGTATTTTCATTTTTAACCTGTCATTGGGCAGTATTCGATTTGATTTAGATAGATTATCTGTAACCAGATTATCTGGTCACCATTAAGCATTTGTAACACACACACACATGCACACATGCATGCACACACACATTTTATTTATTATTATTATTGTTATTATTATTATATATTTTTTACAGACAGTCTCACTATGAGGCCCTGACTGACCCAGAACTCACTGTGTAGACCAGATTGGCCTCTGACTCACAGAGAACTGCCTGCCTCTGCCCCTGGCTCCTGAATGCTGGGATAGTATTATATACTTTTGCTACTTACGGGTTTTTAGTTCTAAAGATAGTTATCAGTTATCTCATATGTATCATGGATTTTTATTTACAGTTAGAAATCTGATAAACTTTTGACATCAGATCTAGAATGATACTAAAACCATTTAGGCATGTGCTTCTCAAGTGGTTTAATGCCCTTGTCTAACCCTCTGCAGCAGACATCATGTAATAGCAACTTAATATTAACCAACATAATTTGAGTTGGAATTCCAGAACACATTTTCCTGTCTTCACCATGCAAGGTTGCCAGTGTGCTACAGAGATGTGGGTTCTAGTTTTAGGTTTATCATTATTGTAGAAATATATATTTAAGTACTTTGCTAATTTAAGATGTTTATTTTAGCTTTGTGTGCTTTGTGCTACTCATTTATAGTCCTATACTGCTGATAATCTAGAGTTAGCTGTGTTTTCCAGATCTAATTTGCATTTGGAACAAAAACAAGAAGCATTCATTAAACTAAAATTTTATCATAGCCTTTCAGAAATTCAAAAAGAAGTCGACTCTTTTCTGATGAGGATGACAGACAAATAAATACAAAGTCACCTAAAAGAAACCAGAGAGTCGCAATGATTCCACAGGTATGTGTGTGTTGATGTTTGTTTCATGGGAAGGATGTGAATAATTGTGCAATGTGATAAAGTTCGTATTTATCTGTTACATATTGAATAGCATTCTTTAAGTCAGTATTGCTGCTCAGCAATTATTTTTACTAACCTAGAAGAGTCAGTGTTCTATTGATTTACTTAAACTAGGTGGGAAGCCAGTTGTGATTCTATAAACATGAAGATAGTGGACAGTAAATAAAATAGACTCTGTAATATGGATTCAGTTTTGAGTTTTGTACCAAAATAAATGAGAGGGAAATGTCCAACTTTATTAAGAGAGAGATGTTGAAGACTTTCCAGAAGAGGAAACAATATATGAAATAGGATTTCCTTTTTGTATTTTTTATTTATTATTTTTGGGGAGGGGTGCTGTGGATCAAACCTAGGGTGTCTCATATGCTAGGCAAGTACTCTTCCACTGAGTTATTTTATTTTGTTTTATTTATCCTCTTTTATTTTTGACACTTAAAAAGTTTTGGCTGGTGAGATGCTTAGGGTAAAGACTCTTGCCACCAAGCCAGAGAACCTGAGTTCTGTCACTGGAGCTCAACAGGGTAGAAGAAGAGAACCGACACCTGCAGGTTGTCCTCTGACCTCCATGTGCACAATAGCGTGCGCTCTCTCTTTCTCTCTCTCTCTCAAAAAGTAAACAAATGTAATCTAAAAAATTTAAAGTCACGATGGGCATGTAATAAAGGAATGAAACTTAGCTAAGAAAATGTGACCTTTAATAGTAATGTGGTTTTTCTCGGACCAGCTTTATAACTTCTGATATAACTCCTGTTATTCTTTCATTATTTCCCCTAAAGTGTTATAAAACAAGATTTCAATACAATGCTTAGAATTCAGCATTTAGCCTAGGCTGGCCTCAGAATCAATCTTTTTTGCTTCAGACTCCCAAGTACTGGGATTACAGGAGTGTACCACCATGACCAACTTCTTTATGATGTTTATAATGATAAAATATCTGTTCTATAGAATGAACAAAATGCATCTTGAGCTTTTAAAACTTAAGGACAAATGTACATAAGTACCTGATAAGCAAATAAAACATGATTTCATTGAAAGTAAAATGCAATGTGTTGGTTTGGTAGGTGTTAGACACATGTCAATTGGATTAAAAAAAAAAAAACAAACAAACAAGTTAAGGGGGCTGGAGAGAGGCTCAGTGGTTAAGAGCACTGACTGTTCTTCCAGAGGACCGATTTCAATTCCCAGCACCCACATGGCAGCTCATACCTATCTGTAACTCCAAGATCTGAACCTTCACACAGACACACATACAGGCAAAACACCAATGCACATAAAATAAAAATAGTTTGTTTAAAAAATAGCTAAATATCAGTTGTTAGGCTTTGGCAAAGCTGTGTTACTGTAATAGTCTGGATGAGTCACAAATATTAACAGAAAGTTTGGTCTTTATGACGGGAGCTGTCCTGACCCAGCTCTAAACATGCCTGCTTTCCAGGCACATCTTCTAGGACTGATTTACAGTCTTTTCCACTTCTGAGCAATTAGAACAAAGAACACTGGACAAATAAAAGATGTGACATCCTTAAATATGTAAAAAGTTTTTATGCCCAAGTTTTCTTCCTTAGTCCTAACAGCCCTAGTGTATCATTGTCATTTATGTGATATAGCTTATCTCTTTCCCTTTCTAGTCATTGCCTCTAAATCTTCATCTTGTCTGTCTGGTTTTGTTGTTGTTTGGAGGTGGGGGTGCCTTTTGTTTTCTGGTGCTGAGGACTGAACCCAGGACTTTGTATTCCTAGGCAAGTGCTCTATCACCAAGCTTAGTTTGTCTATGTGTTTACTTAAAAAACACTGTTCACAGCTGAAAAAGTATTAAGATCCAACATTTATTGAGTATTTACTATGTATCAGGTGCTGTCCTAAGCATTTCGTGTGTATGACTTTGATGAAATTTTTAACAACCTTCATGAAATAGAGACTATTATATTACTCCCCATTTTGCAGATGAAGGAACAGATATGGAGAAGTTAAATTATCTTGCTCAAAGTCACAGAGCTAGTAAGTAAGGCTGATACTTAAATGGTAGGCAACCTGTCTCCAGTGTCTTGCTTTCTTTAAAAAAAATTTTTACTCTAAATAAGCAAATTTATTGAGACATAATCCGCATACTATGCAATTTATCTAATTAGTGTGTACATTTTAAAAGGCTGAGGGCATAGCTCAGTGGTGGGGCTCTTGCATAGTCTTCCCAAGGCCCTGGGTTGGATCCCCAGCATTATAACAACATAAAACAAAAGTATATACTTCAGTGGTTTGTAATATTTTGTAGTTATATGTTCATCACCACAAATTTAGAACATTTTTATTGCTCCTGATTTTGGAATAAACCCTTAGAGGTATAATTGATATAACATAAGTATTTACATATAAAATTTAGAACATGCAGCTGGACAGTGGTGGCACACGCTTTTAATCCTAGCACTTGGGAGGCAGAGGCAGGCAGATCTCTGTGAGTTCAAGACCAGCCTGGTCTATAAAGCGAGTTCCAGGCCAGCCTGGACTGTTACACAGAGAAACCCTGTGGAGGGCAGGGAGGAGATTTGTAAATTTGTAAATTTGTAATAATTTATATTTCCACTAACAGTCTGAATATATTTTTCTCACACTCAAAGAGATTTTTTTTAGATTTATTTTATGTATATGAGCACTCTATCTGCATGGATGCCTTCATGGTAGAAAGGGCATCAGATCCCACTATAGATGGTTGTGAGCCACCATGTGGTTTCTGGGAATTGCACTCAGGACCTCTGGAAGAACAGCCAGTACTGTTGACTTCTGAGCCCCCTCTCCACCCCAAGATCCCCCCCCCCCCCAAAGAAAGCTGGATGAAGGGCATTTGTATTCTTTACTATCTTTGCAACTAGTCTGTGGATACATAATTTTTCCAAAATAAAGAGTTTATAGTAGTGTGGTGGCACATGTCTTTAATCTCAACACCTGGGGAGGAGAGGCAAATAGATCTCTGTGGATTCAAGACCAGCCTCATCTACATAGCAAGTTTTAGGTTAGCCATAGTTACATTGAGTCTCTCTCTCTCTCTCTCTCTCTCTCTCTCTCTCTCTCTCTCTCTCTCTCTCTCTCTCACACACACACACACACACACACACACACACACACACACACAGAATTTATAATGAAAAAATCTATTTTCACCTTAACTCACTATTCTACTTTTCTCATCCAGTTAGGGAGACACTGTGATTTGTTTGATCATCCTTTTAAAATAGACTTAAAACTTGACATGTGAGATGGCCGAGGAGGTAAGGCACTTGCTGCCAAGTCTGACTCCTTGAGTTCAATCCTTAGGACTGATGTAGTGGAACCAGCTCCTTCAAGGGGACTTCTGAGCTCTACACATGTGCCCTTCCCACACATGATAAGTGATTAAGTATAATTTTAAAAGTTAAGAAAATTAACAAATTTATATATTGCATGCCTGCGACCCAAGGACTTGGGAGGCACAGGCAGAAGGATTGCCTTAAGATCAGGGCCAGTCTGATCTCTATATACAAGTTCTAGGCCACCTGGGACCACATAGCAAGATCCTATCTCAGAAACAATTCAAAACAGAACTTTAAATGTGTTTATAGAAATAGATAATTTATTAGTGTGGGCTTTTTTCTTTTTACAAGTTTGTGTGTGTTGCTGGGCGGTGGTGGTGCACACCTTTAATCTCAGTACTCGAGAGGCAGAGGCAGGTGAATCTCTGTGAGGCCAGCCTGGTCTACAGAGCGAAATCCAGGACAGCCTCCAAAAGCTACACACTGTCTTGAAAAACCAAAAAAAAAAAAAAAAAAAAAAAAAGAAAATGTGTGTGTGTGTGTGTGTGTGTGTGTTTTATTGTTACTGGCTAATTAATTAATTTGCTGTGTGTAGTGGTGTGTGCCTTTATTCCTAGGACTCAGGTGGCAGACGCAGGTGGACCTCCTGAGTTCGAGGCCAGTCTTGTCTACATAGTGAATTCCAGGACAGCCAGAGCTACTTAAATTCCCTTATATTTATGTTTTTCTCTCTCTGTCTTGTGTGTGTATGTGTGTGTGTTGATCAAAGAACAGCTTGTGCACATGGGTTCCCTCTTTCCACCATGTGGGTCCTAGGGATTGAACTCAGGTTGTAAGGCTTGGCAACTGGTTCCTTTACCCAGTGAGCCATCTAGCTGGTTCTTTTCTTTTCAAATAAAGGATACTTAAAGACTCAAATTGGGGGGCTGTGAGGAGATGGCTCAGTGGGTAAAGCATGAGGACCTCAGTTCAGATCCTCAGCACCTACATAAAAGCCTGGGTATGGCAATGTGTACCTGACCAGCCAGTCTAGCCAGTCATAGTTCTGAGTTCAGTGAGAGACCCTGCCTGAACAACAGAAGAACCTGACATCCACCTCCATGCACACAAGCATGGGTGCTGGCATATACATACAAAGCCTGTGAATTTTATCCTAAGTACTACATTAACTGTGGTTTAACTTTTAGTGGTTTTGTTTCCCTAGTCATTCATTTGTCCTCTCTTTCTATTCTGTTAAGGGTGGGGGGGGGGGGGGGGGGAGCTGGGGGGGGGTGCTAGTCCTCCCGCTGACCAACTCAGCTACCACCAAGGACCAGATCCAGGGTTTTGGGTTGGTCCACTCCAATATCTATCCCATCTGTGAATTCTGGAGCACAGGAAGGGGGTGGCTGCTGTGGGATGTTCTGTATGACAAATATGTTAATAAAGCACTGATTGGCCAGTAGCCAGACAGGAAGTATAGGCGGGACTAACAGAGAGGAGAATTGAGGGAACAGGAAGGAGAGAGGGAGACTGCCTGGAGCCGCCACCAGGACAAGCAAGATGTAAGGTACCGGTAAGCCACGAGCCACGTGGCAAAGTAGAGATTAATAGAAATGGGCTAAATATAAGAGTAAGAGCTAAACAATAATAGGCCTGAGCTAATAGCCAAACAGTTTAAATAATGTAAGAGCGTCTATGTGTTTATTTTATACGTGGGTTGTGGAACTGCGGGGCTTGGTGGGACCTCTTTAGCAACAGGTGGCCCTGTAGAACCAGAGCTACAAGATCTCCATAACTCTGGGCAATAGCAGGATACCTGAGAGTAGTCTTGGCAAGGGTCCAGTATTGATGGTGTGACAGAAGCCAGAGCCCTTGAACCAGACCAACGACTGGTTGCACTCATTGCCATGAACATTTGCATGGAAAGCTGTTTGGACAAAAGGTGTACCGTGTGTGTGATGCACTGCAGCTTCCATTGCCACTAAGATGAATGAATATGTGATGGAGATGCGGGAAAGATGAAGAGCAGAGCTGTGCATGCTCAGAACTGGAGGCTCGACAGCTGTGATGGGTATGAGAGAAGGCTGCGGTTGATGGAGGAACAGGTTGTTACCCAGTAGGGTTGACAGGATGGTGTGCAGCAGCCTGGAGCTTGGGCAGACTCAGCCACTGAACAAGCTGCCCCGCCGCATAACTGCCTGGCTCTGAACAGTAACAGGATGTCTAAGATGAAGAATGGTCCATTTACTGGATTGGACCTCCTCAAAAGACCTCCATGGTCCATACTTCTCCCAGGGGCCATGCTGGTCCATGACCCGTGTTTCAGCAGAAGGCTGTGTTGACATCCACAGGCTGTGCTGCCCCAGAGACCAAGCAGAGGTCCTTGGCATGTGCTGATGCTGAAGACTGCGTGGGTACTCCTGATCCGTGGTGTTGCTAGAAACCATGTGGAAGCCCAGCGTCCATGCTCCCACCCTCTGCAAAGGGCAAGGAGGCAACTCTTGCAGTGGCGTCAATGACTGCACATGCACAGTGGAGAAAGAAGAGCACAGAAGGCTTCTGGAGACAACCCCTGCCTCCAACCAACCCCACCCCACCCCACCCCAAAAAAGAAATAACAACCTAAAAAGGAAGCCATTAAAAAGAACTCTTAAAAATTGTGATAGGGAGCCAGGCAGTGGTGGCACAGACTTCTAATCCCTGCACTTGGGAAGCAAAGGCAGGTGGATCTCTGTGAGTTCAAGGCCAGCCTGGTCTACAGATTGAGTTCCAAGACAGCTAGGGGTGTCACATAGAGAAACCCTGTCTCAAACATACATACATACATACATACATACATACATACATAAATAAATAAATGTTACAGTAGAGATGCTGGAGTGTAGCTCTGCACGATTGCTGGCTTCTGGCTAGGGCACAGGAGGACTCAGCTTTCCTTAGGGGGCTGGCCACTGGGGGTGTGACCATGCTCCAGTGAGCATGTGGACAACACAATATGAACTGGTTTTTTCTTTCCTTTTTTTCCTTTCTTCTTTTTCTTTGGGGACAGGGCTCAAAAGGGATGGAGAACAGACATGGGAAATGAGCTTATTGGGGTATATGACGTGAAATTCTCAATCAATAAAAATATTAATATTAGGGAAAAAAAAGAGTTGTAGTGGTTTGTGGGTTTTTGTTGTTGTTGTTATTTCTGGTAGGCAGGGTATTACTATGTAACTGTGTCTGGCCTGGAACTCACTATGTTGAGAAGTCTGGCCTTGACTCATGCACCCTCACCTGACTTTGTTTTGTTTTTAATGATTAGTGTTCTGACTTCTTACCATCAGTGGAGGCAGTCACATGACTTCCCTTGCATTGCTGTACTAGTAATCATGGAGTTATAGTAATAGTCTCCAACTCTGGCCCTTTCTGGCATTCCTAGTGTGACTTCTGCTGTGTTGTGTTTGACTCCTTTCTTTTCTTGTCTTTTTTCTTTTCTTTTCTTTTCTTGTCTTTTTTCTTTTCTTTTCTTTT
>CABHPP010000943.1:17454-61412 GCA_902168425.1 Peromyscus attwateri
TTTTTTTGATGTTCTACTGGTGCTTGACTGCTGTGCCCCCCCCTCCTCCCCACTGGTTGTGTAGACTGTGTTGACATTGAACTTAGAGCAGTCCTCCTATCTCTGCCTAGGTGCTGGAATTGCAGGCACACACTACCATGCCTAGTTGTGCTGCAGAATAAAAGTTATCTTTGTCTATACTTTGACAGACTTTGTTATTTTACACTGACTTCATATGGACCTACTGTGTGCTTGCGTGTGCATGCATGTTCTCTCTCTTGATATTCTCAGCAGTCTTTTGATGATTTTTTGTTTGTTTGTTTTTGCTTATTGGTAGGGACAGAACCCAGACAAGTGCTCTAACACTGAACTGTACCCCAAACACATAGAGTTCTTACTGGTCTTTTCTGACCCCTGAAGTCTAGAAGTATTTCACTTGTGTCTGTTTTTCCTGCATAACTAAACTGAAATTATATTATAGTTCAAATACAGTGGAGGCAAGTATTTCACTTCCTTCTCAGGATGTAAAGTGAGAAGGCTTTTAACTTTTTTTTTAAGTGTGTGTGTGTGTGTGTGTGTGTGTATACACAACTTGTGAGAATCAGTTCTTTCCTTCCACCATGTGCTGACCCATGAGCTCAGGTCAACAGGCTTAGTAGCAAGTGTCTTACCTGGTGAGCCTCGTTGCCAGACTGAGGTTTTAACTTTGCTATCAGGAGGTTTGCTTGTTAACAGATTCCATGTTGAATATTATTGGATCTTTTTGAGTACTTAAATATGCTCTATCTTTTTATAAATGCATTCAGTATTGCAAATGTTCATTTTTATTTAATGAAGCTATAATTCAATCTTTTTTTTTTTAATGTAGAAATTTACAGCAACAATGTCAACACCAGATAAGAAAGCATCACAGAAGATTGGTTTTCGATTACGGAACCTACTCAAGCTTCCCAAAGCACATAAATGGTGCATATATGAGTGGTTCTATTCAAATATAGACAAGTATGTATCATTGCTCATATCATTAATATTGCTTGAACTGAAAATTAACTTTCCAATTATAAGCTGTCACCTCCTCTGCAAGTCTACTTTGCTCTTTTTAAAAAAATATTTTTATTTACTATGTATATATATGCATGCCTGCATGACTTTATGTGCTTCATATGTGTGTAGGTGCCCACAGAAGTCAGAGAATGTAGGATCCCCTAGAATTGGAGTAATAGGCAGTTGTGAGCTGCCATGTGTGGGAACTGAACCTAGACCCTCTGCAAGAGCAGTACACGCTCTTAACTGCTGAGCCAACTCTCTAGCCAGCAGCACCCCACTACCCCATTTTCTTCCTTTAAATCTTTTGTTGTTTTAGGGATAAGGACAAGGTCTTGGGTTGTTCAGATTTGTCTTGAACTCTCGGGTTCAAATATTTTTTGTTTTGTTTTTTTAAAGCTCTGGCTGGCCTGGTAGAGCAGGCTGGAGATCTGCCCGCCTCCCATCATGGCTTCAACTGATCCTCTTCCTCAGTCTCCCAAGTAGCTGACACAGGTGTATGCCACCATACCCAATGTAGAGTCCATTTCTCTATTCCTTATTCCGGTTTAATTAATTTCTATTTTTATTACAGTTTTTCTCTCCCTTTCCTGCCCCTGTAAGAAGTTATACATTTTGTGAGTTTTAAAAAAGCATAATTTCCATACTATAACTAGCAATTACTATAGAATGAAGATACCCTAAATCAAAGCACCATTACTTGCAGCAAATGATATTTGTTTTATAAATCTGGAGAAATAGACAAATCATTTGTAGGAGAGTCATCTTTTCATTTACAGCTAGTATTTAGACACTTTATACAGGAATTTTGAATAGCACCTGGAGATCGGCTGAAATCCAGTTACTACACAATAGGCTTATTGAAGAGCATCTCTGATTCTAATCTCTTTCCTATGCCTGGTATTGGCGGTTGCTTGGTTGGCTATTGATCTGTACTTCCCTTCTGTCCTCCAAAACCAGTTGGTTGCTCAGAAGCTTGTGAAGTTCATGGATATTCACATTTATGTGTTATTGTTAAAACTGGACCTTTCATTTCTCAAACTCATGAGTAGAATTTTTTGATAGTTTTAGAATTTCATGGTGTCTTGGTGTGATTATTTTGGGAGTCATCAAAACCACCTCAACTCCCTAGAGTGTTCCAGTGTTCTAAGACTTGGTTAATCCCAAGGAGGAGAGGACTCCTTGGTGATGGCTTTTCCTTTGGGGCAGAGATACTTTGTAGCTAATATTGTTTGTCTTTATCGGATGTAATGCCAGAGCCAGAGGATAGTCCCAGATGGAGATCTGAGCTATACATGGTCTCCTGGAGTCTCCCATCTAGACTGCTTTCCTGAGTGACTTAACATTTTAGATATTTTATCTACCAAGTACCCTTTTCAGCCCTTGGAATTCCACCTATACGATTTAGAAGTAGAAGTTTGACACATTGTGATTAGTATGATTAGTAAAAAACCAGAATGTGTATTTTTGGTTTTTGAGGCAGGGTTTCATGTAATCCAGGTTGATCTCAGACTTGCTTTGTCACTATGTAGCTACAAATAGTGATCCGTCTGAGGCTGGCCTTGCGCATTTGAGTCTCCTGCCTCTTCTGCCCAAGTGCTGGAATTACAGGCATGGACCACTATACCCAGCTTTGGAAGATATATTTTAGATTTGATAAGAAAGTAGCACATTAAGTATTAACCAATGAAATAAAATCGTTCTGTTTTATAGGCCACTTTTTGAAGGAGATAATGACTTCTGTGTATGCCTAAAGGAATCTTTTCCTAATTTGAAAACAAGAAAATTAACAAGAGTAGAATGGGGAAAAATCAGGCGACTAATGGGAAAACCACGGAGGTAAAAATAACTTTTCTGTTTAAAGTTAATAAATGGTCAATAGTATCATTACTACTTTGGCTCTTTTTTTTTTTTTTTTTTTTTTTTTTTTTGAGACAGTTCTCACTGTGTGTCCCTGGCTTGCCTGGAACTCACTATACAGACTAGACTAGCCTTTGAACATACAAAGATCTACCTTCTGTTGCCTCCCAAGTGTTGGGATTGAAAACATACTCAACCACATGCAGTACCTTAACTTTTTAAAGCTTCAAATGACTAGTACCAAAACATAACTTTTCAGAATAATTGATTATATATTGAATATATATTAATGAACTGTAATGTGTGTACGCTTTGTACACTTAGAATAAAATATACAATTTCATTTTTTCCGATCACAGATTTTCAGCATATTACTGTTGTAAAGGTTTCTTTTTTTTTTTCTTTTGAAGATTTATTTATTATGTATACAGTGTTCTGCCTGCATGTCTGCCTGCACACCAGAAGGCACCAGATCTCATTCTATATGGTTGTAAGCCACCTGGGAATTGAACTCAGGACCTCTGGAAGAGCAGCCAGTGCTCTTAACCACTAAGCCATCTCTCCAGCCTCAAAGATTTCTTATTTTAATGTGTATTTTTATTTTTTCTCTCTAGCCCCAATGTTACTGTATTAAATTACCTATTTCCTTTGTGTCTGTTCCCTCTACCAATTTTATCTATCCATCCAGCCATCCATCTATCCATCCATCCATCCATCTATCTGCAGAGTCTCATGTATCCCACCCTGGCCTCAGACTCAAACTGGTGTGTATAAGCAAAGGTGACCTTAGACTTCTCATCCTCCTGCCTCTGCCTTCTAAGTGTTGGGATTAGAGGTGTGAAATATGCCCAGTTTTGTTAATCCAGTAATTTGTACATGCTGGTCAGGCCCTGTACTGACTGAGCCGTGTTCCCAGTCCACCCCCAAAATAATGTTTACTTGTCCTGGAAAATATTTAAGGAAGCTATAAGGTCTTATGCATATTTTTCACATGTATTGACTTTGTTTGTGTGTACCCACACACACAAGGTTGCTATGGTACACTTGTGAAGGTTGGGATAATATGTGGGAGTTGGTTTCAGTTATCTCCTTCTACCATGTAGGCCCTGGGGATGAAACTCAAGTGGTCAGACTTGATGGCAAACTCCTTTATTTGCTGAGCCATCTCATCACACCCCTTAGTATATTTTTTTATTCTTTGAGAATTTCATACACGTATATGATAGCATGAAGTCTTTGTACATAAAAGTTTGTAAGGTTTTTTTTCTTAAGGAAGTCAAATTATAGTACAAATTATTAATACAATAAACGTTCAGAAATACCCTAATTTCAAAACTCAGTTGAGGGGCTAGAGAGATGGTTCAGTGTGAAGAGCACTTACAGAAGACCCAGATTTGGTTCTCAGCACTACATGGTGGCTTATAACGGTCTGTAACTCCAGTTCCAGAGGGCATGATACCTTCTCTTCTGGATTCCTTGGACACACACTATAATAAATGTATACATATATGTGTTTATACATATGTATACATACACACACACACACACACACACACACACACACACACACTCTTAAGGAAAAAAATCAATTGGTACAAGATAGGAAGATGGCTCAGCAGGTAAGGGACTTGCTGCCAATCCTGACAACCTGACTTCACTCATGGGGACCCAGATGGTGAAATATAGAAAATTATTAAGGACCAGCCTTAATAGTCTTCTTCCCAGGGACCCAGAAGAGAGGCTACGAACAGTGAGAATTATTTTGGGGAAAAGAATCTAAGTACACCATGTTCTTTTGTCCGTCTACTTTATTCCTTTGGGATAAAATTCTGTCTGCACAGCTTCAGTTCTTCTCTCGTGCCTAGCTCCTTTCTTGTGTGATTTCTCTCTATATTTATCTGCTGTCCCCTTCAAGTTTTATGTTAATTTTCTCATCTTAGCTCTGCCCCATCTAGGTTCTCATCCAGCTAGTTCTTTCCCATATCAGCTCCTCTCCCATCTCCTTCTTTCTCACCTTGTGCTTTCCCATCTGGCTCTTCCTCCTCTTCCATCTCATTCCTCTAATATTCTCTTCTAGCCCTTCAATCTAGTTCTTTCTCATCTAGTTATTTCCTCTCCAGTTCTTACCCATCTAGTTCCTCCATTCTCTTTTCTCTTCTCTCTAGTCCTCCCAAGACTCTGAGGTTTACAGTTATATACTCATGCAATAGCAGTGCTCTGGTTAAAGCAAGGTCACCAGGCTTGAATTCCCTCAGGGTCAAAAGGAGGGGCAATAAGATCCACATAAAAGAGCAGTAATTGCCAGCCATGATCTGCAGCCCAAAAGGGAAGTGACTAATGGGAAATAGAATGAACTGAGAGCTAAATTCAGTTAATATCTGAGCAAAGGGGATTTTATGTGCTCAACTATATTCTTAGAAGTGGTTAGGTAAAGTGTTAGTTTATCAGTGACAAGTGAAAATAAAACTGCCTTCTTTTTTCCTTTGGCCCCTTATCTGTCCAAGCTATCTTGGCTACTGCTTTCTGGCAGGGCAGGGGAGTGCACTCTGTGGCTGGGCAGCCTAAGTCAGCTTGCTGTACCTGTAAGTAGAAACCCTTTAGTTCTGAGTTAATAGTTAAAGGTAGATCTAAAACTAGAGATAAGACTTTGGAAAGGGAGAGAGTTAAGCTTAATTAGCACATCCGCCAGGGCCTTCTCAAACAGTCTGGACACTTAAGTCTGTTCTGATAAGATACTTTTGTCAGTCCGGGGATTGTCCTGTCTGGGATGGTCCTGGCCGGATGCTGCTAATGATGATAATGACAGAAAGACCTGAAATTAGGGATCCTGGCTGCGTTACTGCACAGAAGGTTATCTAAATATTCCTTAGTAGAGGGGAAATTGTGCCCAATGAATGATGGAAAAGCTACAATCGCACACAAGAAGTTCATAGTAGGAAACGGCTGATAATCAAAAGCCAACATCACCAAGACTCCTTGAGCCTCAGCTTGACCTCTGGAAGGCCCTTGGCTTCTTCCAGGTATTAGCTTGTCATAATCAGCTGAAATCCTACTTCATATATTTTTGTGGCTTACAGCAGTGAAAGGTGAGAACAGACCTCCATAAGTTGTGCTCTGATTTCCACTTGCACACCATGCCGTAGCTGTGCTTGTGCATGCATACACACTCAAATAAATAAATGTAAACATTTAAAAAGTTCCATTTTGTCACAATATAAAAAGGAAGGAAAAAGTGAAACTTCCAGGAAGGAACATGACACATGAACAAATATGAAGAAGACATGATCTTGGAAAGGAAAATTCAATATCTTAAATTAATCTGTAAATTAAAACAGCACTGTAAAAGTATCAGTCCCCCCCCTTCAGCCTCTATGCTGGAGATCAAACTTAGGTGTTAGAGCACATAAGACAAATACAAGATGTTCTGCATCAGTATACATGCCAAGCCCTCCTCACGTTTGTTTTTATAATGAGTTAATCCTAAAGTTTATATTTGCATAAAGGTGTGGTAGCAGAGCTCTAAGCTCCAGGCTTGCACGGGTTATGTAGAGAGTGACTTAGGGAAAACTCTCTCCCACCCTCTGGTTTCCTCCCCAAAGTTTTACTTGCTAGGGGAGAAGTCAAGTAAAGAGAGTCTAAAAAAACAAAGAAATGAAGGACAACATTTATCAGGTATCAGCTGAAGTATTAAAATAGTCAATAAGATTGACAGTACCTGCCTTGAACTCACAGAGATCCACCTGCCTCTGCCTCAGCATGCTGGGATTAAAGGTGTGCGCCACCACCGCACTCAGCCTCACCTTATTCTTTGAGACTCCAGCTAGTTCATCCTAGGGGTCCCATCTCAGCCTTTCTAGGTTACAATTCAAGGCACGCTTCCATGCCCAACTAGCATTTACACAGGTTCTGGGGGTCCAGACTTCAGTCTTGCTTGCATAGCAAGTACCTTAACACTGAGCCTTCTCACCAGCCCCTCAAAATTCATCTGATTATACACTTCAAACAGTTTATTACATTTATACACCTACTATAAATATAATAGGTGTGTACTATAACAGTTGGCCTGGCTTGGTTTATATGATGTGTGTAATTTATTCTAGATGTTCTTCTGCATTTTTTGAGGAAGAGAGATCAGCATTAAAACAGAAACGGCAGAAAATCCGGCTCTTACAACAAAGGAAAGTTGCAGATGTTTCACAATTCAAAGATCTCCCAGATGAAATTCCTCTACCCTTGGTCATTGGAACCAAAGTTACAGGTAAGTGAAAACAAGGTTATTATGAGTCACTTGCAAGTTGTAGCCAAGATTGCATCTATTAGAAATTTAGGAAGTGTAGCTCTGGTTCTCTAGCAATTCACTATAGTGAAGAGATATTAGTGGGCTGAAGTGCTGGCTCAGTGGTTAAAAGCACGTGCAGCTTTTGCAGAGATCTTGGGTTCAGTTCCCAGCACCTGCACAGCAGCTTACCACCTGTTCCAGTGGGAACTGATACCCACTTCAGGCCTCTAAGGGTACCAGGCATGCATATGATACACATACAGGCATGTGGGCACACACTCATATACAGAAAATAAATGTAAGTCCATTAAATATATGTATATTAGTTCAATAGTATCTACTACAGTATGAACTAAAGTAGCCAGGCATAGTGGCAAAGGCCCATTATCCCTGCTCCATGGAAAGCTGAGGTCACCCTGGCCTACCTACATAGCAAGACCTTGTCTCAAAATAGAAAAGGGTTAGGGATGTAGCTTACTGGAAAGTGCTCCTCTAGCACAAGTAATAATCTAATCCCCAGAACCTCAAAAAAAGAAAGAAGTAAAAAATAAAGCAAACTGCTATAAAGATGAAATAAAAGTTTCATTGGAATAAGTATAGCTTATATACATTTAAATTTTTAAAATTATTCTATCTTGCTTCTACACTATTTGTTTCCTAACCAGCCTTATCTAGTTAATTCACAAGTAGCATTGTTCTTGTTATATTTGGGTCTAGAAATAATCCATTTCTAATAATTGAATAAAACTAAGTTATTCAGTAGGCTATTTGTTCAGAACTGTGTAAGGTGGAGGCAGTGTGTGGTGGCACACACCTGAAGACTTAGCTATGCTGGAATCCAGAGCAGGATGCTTGCATCAGTGCCAGCTAGAGGTAACATAGAGCACTGCCTTCCTCACACACCTTTAACTCTAATACTCAGAGGCAGGCAGGTCTTGAGTTCTAAGACAGCCAGGGTTACATAGAGAGACCTTGTTTTAAAAAAAAAAAAACAACCCCCTCAAATTTTTTTGTAAGATACAAGATTTGTTGATTTTATAGGTGAGATTCTGCATACCCACTTCAGTTATAGCAAAGAGGAAAATAAAATGAAAACTTCAAATTTAGGGCTGTAATTTTGTGGTAGAGCACTTGTCTAGCGTGCATAAGGACCTCGCTTCAAAGACCAGAACTGTAGCCGGCATGGTGACACACACCTTTAATCCCAGCAGAGGCAGGCAGATCTCTGAGTTTGAGGCCAGCCTAGTCTAGATGAGTTCTAGGACAGCCAGAGCCACACAGAAAAAGCCCCATCTTGAGAGGAAAAAATAAGACCAGAACTGCAAACTTTATTATGTGTGTATGCGTGTTTTGTCTGCATGTGTGTCTGTGTCTAGTGTCCTCAGAGTGCTGTGGGGTAATGCTCTTGTACACTGTAAAGATTTGTCACTCTTTTTTAATTATTTTATTAAACCACTATTAATTGGTTTAATAAAATGCTGACTGACCAGTAGCCAGTCAGAAAGTATAGGCAGGGCAGGCAAACTAAGAATGCTGGGAAGAGGAAGGGTAGAGTCAGGAAGTGCTTCGAGCCACCACCAGGGGAAGCAAGGTGTGAGAGAACCAGTAAGCCATGAAGCAAGATGGCAGTGCATAGATTGATAGAAATGGGCTGAGTTCAGTTGTAAGAGCTAGCTAGCCAGAAACCTGAGCCAACAGGCCATAGCATTTGCAATTAATATCAAGCCTCTGAACGATTATTCTATAAGCAGCTGCTGGCTGCAGAACTGGGCAGGACTGGAGAAACCTTCCGGCTCCGTCAGAGTCTAGAAGAGAATGTTGATCACTTGGGACTAGAGTTATAGACAGTTGTTAGCCACTATGTATGTGCTGGGAACCAAACCTGGGTCTTCTGCAAGAGCAGCAAGTGCTCTTAAGCACTGAGCCATCTCTCCAGCCCCACTATATATATATATATATATATATATATACTTTTTATTCTCTGAGAATTTTATACATACATACAGTATATT
The DNA here is from genome assembly GCA_902168425.1 of Peromyscus attwateri. Taxonomy (NCBI): domain Eukaryota; kingdom Metazoa; phylum Chordata; class Mammalia; order Rodentia; family Cricetidae; genus Peromyscus; species Peromyscus attwateri. The sequence goes on from CABHPP010000943.1 coordinate 26,629, forward strand.
TTTATTATATTCACATATATACACTGCTCCTTCCTTGCTATATATTTTTTCCTGAGTTAGAATCATATTTCCTAGTTAATATATCTCTTAATTTTTGGTTTGAAAACATGATATTATAGTAACTATATTGTTGTTTTACAGTGTGGTTAAATTTGCTATAGTTGCTTGCGACTGCTGGTCTGTCTTCTCCATTTTCTTTCTTTCTTTCTTTTATTATGATTTAATGTGTGTGATTCTATTGCCCACATGTGTGTCTGCGTACCCAGTGTGTGCGGTGTCCTCAGAAGTAGAAGAGGGCATCAGATCCCCTAGAGCTGAAGTTAAGGATGGTTGTGAGCAACCACGTGGGGTGCTGGCAACCAAACTTGAGTCCTCTAGAATCAGTGCTTTTAACCATTGAGCCATCTCTCTAGTATTGTGTCTTCTCCATTTTTATGCTTATTTTTAATCTGAATTCCCAGGGTGTGACCCCTATGTCTGTATAGTTCAGTGGTGAGCCTACGATGTAGGCAGAGGTTTGAAAGACCTCACACTGATTTGTGCAAAGTTGTTGCTGGTTTTCAAGTCTTCTTTAATTTCTACTTTCTGCAGGCTCTCTAGGTTCTAGGTTCTTTCCCACTCATTTTCATCATTTCCCAGTTAGCTAGAGATGAATGAGAACTTGTTTCAGCCTGTACGTCTCCCTAGTTTCTGGATTCTCCCTGCCACACGCTAGCTAGCTGGCCACTCATCTCCACAAGGACAACATGCTGAGCTTAGAAAACTGTGGTGTTCTCCTGTTCTTCCCTGAGTCTGCTACTGACTGCTAGAATCTCATCAGATCCTTCCCTTTCGGTAGGAATCCTGATGGGTTTTATGACCTGGCCTGCACTAATAAACCATTCTTACCAGTCACATTGATGGTAATGGTGGGAGTGTGGACTAGCCTCATTCGTGCAAAAAGGCCACTAACCTCCTTCCTACTACACTAAACTCTAGAACTCTTTGAACGGCCAATTTTTTTTTTTTTTTTTTTTGAGACAAGGCTTGCTTTGTAGCTCAGGCTGGCCTCACAAACTTTATGCCTCAGTCTCTTGGGTACGGGTATTATAGATATGCACCACAGTACTTGGCTCCAAGGCTATTTCTTTTCTGCATTTGCTCCATTTCTATCACACTGAAATAGTTATTTTTGGCAGTCTTGTCCAGGTTACAGTTGTCTTATGTGGAAAAGAAATCCCAGCTTCTTTCTGCCGCCGTTACTAGAAGTTCTTCTCTGCGCATGCATGTTAGGTTGGCTTTTCTACAGTCTCCTCAGTGTTCCTGTTTACTGTTCTCTTCATTGATCTGCCGGACAGAAAAATGTTTTTGTCTCCTGCAATTGTGTTTCTGTCAAGCAATCCTTTTTATTTTAAATAGCTTAATAACTTGTTTATTTATGTGTTTTATTAAATATTATATATATATAAGCCAGTATAAACTTTAAGTTTTGCCTACTGTAAAAACTTAAGTGCCATTGTCGTCATGATTTTCACACATTCTGAAGAGTTTATGTGGACGCCCTGGTGTCATTTCAGACTGGACTTAAGTGTCAGTGACATAAAAGTAGAGGCGGGAGGATCAGTCAAGGTTATCCTTGGCTGTCTTGTAGTTCAGTGTAGCCTGGAATGTACTTGAGACCCTATTTAAAGTTGAGAATAAGGGCTGGAGAGCTGGCTCAGCGGTTAAGAGCACTGGCTGCTCTTCCAGAGGACTCAAGTCTCTAATTTCCAGAACCCACATGGCAGCTCACAATTGTCTGTAACCCTCACACAGACATACATGCAGGCAAAACACCAATGTACATAAAATAAAAATAAATTATAAAATAAAGTTGAAAATAAACTACTAATGTGTCACTTAAAAGTCTGATATCCAGCCAGGGGTGGTGGCACACATCTTTAATCCTAGCACTCAGGAAGCAGAGGCAGGTGGATCTCTGTGAGTGCAAGGCCAGCTTAATCTATAGAATGAGTTCCAGACAACCAGAGCTACATAGAGAAATCCTGTCTCAAAAAAACAAACAAAAAGTATGATATCCAGAGTCCTTTTGTTAGTTTTTTAGGTATTCAATATTCTAAATGGTGATCTTTATTTAATCTGTTTGGTAGCTATATGATTTCATTTATATGTCAAATTAAGAATCATTTCGATTTATTTTTTTCTAAAAAGCTTTGTTAATTCTCTAATCCTAAAATAAAGTACACAGTCATGTTAAAATTAGTAGACAGTGACACTGTATTTTTAATGGTTTAAACTACATGCTTAGAACAGTTTATTTGGCAATTAATCCTTTGCATGTACTAAATATGATAATGCCTTTGTTTCTTTTCTCAGCACGGTTACGTGGTGTTCATGATGGTCTGTTCACTGGTCAGATAGATGCTGTGGACACTCTAAATGCTACTTACAGAGTGACTTTCGACAGGACAGGGCTTGGGACTCACACCATTCCTGACTATGAAGTTCTTGTGAGTGATAGTTTATTAAACTTAATTAAAATGTTTTGTAGTATATTTGTATTTTGTGCCTTTTAATTATTTTAGTATTATCTTATAAATTGTCTTTTATTAGAGAATCAAGGTTTCAATTCAAAGAGATGCTTAGGATTTCCCAACCCTGTGTACTACATGTCTGGAGAAGAACTGTACTTAAGTCTCATCTCCAAAGCTAAGGTCCCTCCCTTGTGCTTTACCCACACAGTACTTTACTGTAACAGAATGATTGTTTCTGACTAAGTAATCTTGGAATTTACACATTTTCATTCTAACCATAAAGTTAAGGTAGAGTCAGTCCTAAATTTAAAATATGAAGTAACCTCTTGGACTTTCAGTATTTTTCTCCTGTTTTATTCTACATTTATGTAGAATCAATACCTTCGCTTTTTAAAGTTACATTTTTGTTTATTTTGTGTGTGTGTGAGATGCTTGTGCTTGGGCTCACACATAGCACAACACTTGTTTGGAGGTCAAAGTACAACTTGTGGGAGTCAATGATCTCCTTCCACCATTTTGGTCCCAGGAATTTAACTCAGGTCATTAGGCTTGGTGGTAGGTACCTGTACCCACTGAATAGCCCAAACCTTCACTTTTTGCATGATAAAATTGCCATAATTCATCAACTTATTCAGGACTCTGAATCTGGGTTTTGTTTGTCAGTCAAATGGAGACTAGAATCTAGGTCTTTTGATGTTCTAATACACATTAACCTGCTGAGGTACTTATCAGTCTTGATTTTGTAATGTGGAAATTGTGTGTGTGTGTGTGTGTGTGTGTGTGTGTGTGTGTATTCATATTCGTGTTCACATTCTTAAGTGTACTTTGGATCGAATCCAGCTACATCCCCAGCCTTACATGCTTTTTTAATAAATAAAATAACTGCTGGAGATACAGCTCAGTGGTAGTGCTTGCCTAGCATGTGAAAGGCCCTAAAAACTGCTAAATAAATTAATTAATTTTAAAACTGTAACTGCAATCTGGACTGGTGAGATGCTATATTTCAAGTTGATATACAGTGTTTACAAATTCTCCAAGTTTTATGGATTATTCTCTTTTCCCAAAGAGTAATGAACCTCATGAGACAATGCCAATTGCTGCCTTTGGACAAAAACAGCGGCCTTCTCGGTTTTTTATGACTCCTCCACGGTTACATTATACCCCTCCTCTCCAGTCACCAATTACAGTAAGTAATATAGGAATGCCCTCAGTAGTGTGACTATTGCAAATAGCAACTGTGTTCTCATGAAGACACATGACAACTACTTCAGGGCTTGAGCTACTGATATCTATATTATTTTAACTGATTGGCAGATATTTAAATAAGTAAATAGTTGCTGGAAATATTTTCTTTGTTATTGATTTAATGTAATTGTAATTAAACAGAACTTTCACTTTCTCTAAAGATACTGTCAATGATTAGATGATTCCTTCTGTCCCACAGGATAGTGATCCTTTATTAGGACAGTCACCTTGGAGAAGTAAAATTTCTGGCTCTGACACGGAGACGTTAGGAGGCTTTCCAGTAGAATTCCTTATCCAGGTGGTGAGTCAAGACTTGTCCCTTGCAATGGTCTTTGGAAGAAGTACCCAAGGAGAACTGTAAGCCAAGGGAGCCTCAGTGTGCAGTGTCCCACTGTCTGCTGCACTGACATTGTTATTGGTGCTTATGTATTTGATTTTTGTGGGTGTTTTTGTTTTGTTTTGGGGGTTTTTTTCTGGGAGGGGACAGAAAAAAGTTGAGAGGACTATAAAGATTTTTCACATAATCCTTCTGCCTCACACATGTGTAATGTCCTTCACCAGAGTGGTGCGTTTGTTACAGCCAATGAGCCTATATTGTTCTCATTGTCACCCGAAACTATATTGTAGTAAGATTCACTCTTGGTTTGAGTATTTTAAGAGTTCGGACAAACTCTTTTTGTTGTGGTTAACTGTTGACCTCTGACTAGATTCTCTGTATTGAAAAAAAGGAGGAAGGGATCAAACTGATGAAGGAGCACACATGGGTTTGTTTACACTTTGGGCAAACCTGGGAAAGACTCCTACTTTCTTTGTGCCCTTTCTGAAGCAGTGGTACAGTTCTGTAGAAAAGGTGAAACTAGCTGAGCGGTAGAGCACTCAGGAGGCAGAGGCGGGGGATCTCTGTGAGTTTGAGGACAGCCAGAGATACACAGAGAAACCCTATCTTGAAAAAAAAACAAAAACAAAAAAAGAAAGAAAGAAGGAAAGAAAAGAGGAAACTAAAGCCAGGGGAAATGTGCATGGTAATGTTACTGTGAGATCAGCCATCAGAGCTGTGGAGAATTCTTCCCCTGCAGGGCCCACTGGCTCCGGGTCTTCTTAGGCTTTCCCTTTCTCGGCATGCTGAATCCTGTGGAAGTTTTGATTCTTCGCTGTTGTTGTTTGTTTTTTTTTGGGGGGGGGGGCGTTTCAAGACAGGGTTTCTCCATGTAGTTTTGGTTCTTGTCCTGGATCTCGCTCTGTAGACCAGGCTGGCCTCGAACTCACAGAGATCCGCCTGGCTCTGCCTCCTGAGTGCTGGGATTAAAGGCGTACGCCACTGCCGGCTGGCTCCACTGTTTTATGGTCTCGGGTTCAGTAGTCTGGTAGGCAGAGGGAATACATGAAACTGCCAGGGCTTCACCTCCCGGGCTCAGCACTGGAGGACAGTGATAACCCCTCTCTCCTTCTAACAGCTCAGTCTTAAGGGATTTCGGGTGTTAGGTCATCTATTTAGTGCTGGGATTGTGTTTCATTTCCTGAAATATGCCTATGCCTGAGAGAAAGGGTGGGCAGAATATGCGCTTGTGTCTCTTCCATGTCTTCTGATGGCTTGACATCTCGTCTCCTTGTAGCACTGAGTAATAGTGTATTGGGTGGATGTGCTGCCATGGTCTATCCATTCACTCACTAAAAACCTCTTGATTGCTTCCAGGTTTTGGCAACTGTAAATTCTGATTCTACCCTAAAGATGTATGTGCAGGTTTTTGTGTAGCAGGTTTTTGTGTCTAAGTAAGTTGATAATGGAATCTAGAGGTTTGGTTAGGTTTGTGGCTCCCCGACACTACATACACCCTTTGGTTGATTTTTATATAAATGCTATTCTCTCTCTCTCCCTCTCTCCCTCGCTCCCTCTCTCCTTCTCTCTCTCTCTCTCTCTCTCTCTCTCTCTCTCTCTCTCTCTCTCTCTCTCTTTCTCTCTCTCCCTCTCCCTCTCTCTCCCCCTCCCTTCCTCACTCCCTCACTCCCTTTCTTTCCTTTTTTTTTTTTTTTTTTTATTTTGAGATGAAGTCCACATGTATCTTAGGCTGGGCTGGAATTTGCTGTGTAGCCAAGGATGACCTTGATCTTCCCTCTCTACTTCCAAAGTGCTGGGGTTGCAGACTACAGTGCCTGATGTATGTGATGCTGGGAATTTAATCCGAAAACACTAGGAAAGCACTGTACCTGTTGAACAACATCCCCAGCTCCTGGGTGTTGTACTTTACATAAGTCTGTGACATTTCATTTGTTGGCTGTCACTGATGAGTTATTCATTCATTCATTATATTGCTGTTGGGTCTCAAACCCCAGGACAAATGGCTGAGAGGCCCATTAACATCAAAGCAAACCTGACTATCAGGTTCTCTCAGCACCCCTCAATCCTTACCTGTTATGGGGTACACCAGCCAGGACTCTGTAACAGGTAGGAAGTGTGGGATGCAGGGAGAACCTGGCGGCCAGTGTCCACTTTGATATGTTAAAGAGGCACCTCAGCCATTTGTCCCAGGGTTTGAGACCTAACAATTGCAAATATGGGGTCTAGAGAGATGGTTCAGTGGTTAAGAACACTCACTGCTTCTGCAGAGGACCAAGGTGTAGCATGAATCTTAAATGGTTTTATTAATAAAAAACTTGAGAGCCAGATATTGAAGTGAATGCTGAATGATCAGAGAAACAGAACAAGCCATACTAACCTCACTTTGCCAATTCCTCATCTAATCTTGTTTCCTCAGCCTGAAAGCCTCTGAATCCTCATTAAATTGATGTCAGCTGAACTGCTGCTAAAAGCTAAAAGCTTAACCAGGCTCTAGTTCCTGGTCCTCAGGCCTTATATACCTTTCTGCTTCCTGCCATCACTTCCTGAGATTAAAGGCGTATGTCACCATGCCTGGATGTTTCCAGTGTGGCTTTGAACTCACAGAGATCCACATGGATCTCTGACTCCAGAATGCTAGGATTAAAGGCATGTGCTGCCACTGCCTAAACCTATGTGGTTTATGCCTAAACCTATAGTGGCTGTTCTGTTCTCTGACCTCAGATAAGTTTATTAGGGTGCACAACATATTGGAGAACACAATATCATCACACCAAGGTTCAGTTCCCAGTACCTACATGGAGACTCATAGTCATGTGTTGGAACTCCAGTTCCAGGGGTTCCAACGTCCTCTTCTGGCCTCTGCAGGCGCTGCACACATGTGGGACATAGACATACATATAGGCAAAACACTGACAAACATAAAATAATAAAAAATTTAAATTAAAAATAAATCATTAGGTTTTTATTTTAAAAGATTGTTGAGAAGTTCATTTCATTCTATTTTTCTTTCTTTGCTTGTTAGCTGAAATAATTGTATAAGAAAAGCATCACCAGGCATGGAGGTGCATGCCTGCAACTCCTGGCACTCAGGAGCCAGAGGCAGGAGCATCACTGAATTTTAAGCCAGTCTGGTTTACCTAACAAGTCCAGGCCAGCCTGGGCTACATGGCAAGACCATGCCTTGAAAGAGGGGAGGGATAGAATAAAGTGTTTCCCAAATATGTTATTTGGTTACTTAATGGTGTAATTTGCATAGAAATAAAGGATAAATGTTTGATGCTTTCTCTTTGCTTCCTGGTTCATAAAATGAGTTTGGTGATTAAAATCATCTAGTTCCATGGGATCTGACACCCTCTTCTGACCTTCCTGGGCACCAGGCATGCTCATGGTGCACAGACTTACATGCCACAGTAGTAGAGCAACTGAAGACTATAGTACTGCTTACTTAAGCTGCTTAATTTTTAAAAAAATATCACTGTGAACTTAAGGATCTTTAACCTTAGGCCAGGCGGTGGTGGCACATGCCTTTAATCCCAGCACTCGGGAGGCAGAGCCAGGTGGATCTCTGTGAGTTCGAGGTCAGCCTGGTCTACAGAGCGAGATCCAGGACAGGCACCAAAATTACACAGAGAAACTTTGTCTTGAAAAACAAACAAACAAACAAAAAAGGATCTTTAAGAACTTTTGTGTTTCCCTTCTTAGCAGTTTTTGATCCTATTGGTCTACAAATTGTTCATTTTGAGCTGTGAACGCTTGTTCAGATTGACTTTTTTTTTTTTTTTTTTTTTTTTTTGGTTTTTTGAGACAGGATTTCTCTGTGCAGTCCTAGCTGTCCTAGAACTCACTCTGTAGCCCAGGCTGGCCTCAAACTCACAGAGATCCGACTGCCTCTGCCTCCCGAGTGCTGGGATTAAAGGTGTGGGCCACCACCGCCCGGCTCAGATTGACTTTTTATAAAACTTTTATACTATTTTATGTTTTCTGCCAGTGCATAAACTAGTCACTTTTGTGAAGTAGAAACCCATGCAAATACAGAGAAGTAGCAAATGTTAAGGATTGCAGAAGTGGGAGGTTGTTACAGGGAATCCTTGTACAGGTTTTGTATGTAGTTCTCCTGAATACTTTCTGGTTCAGGCGAAGAAGTTTGGGGCTCTCTGAAAGGTTTGACCGCAGAAAGAAGCAGACTTTGTGTCTGAAGGGATTTGTACTTATTACTGTCGTCTGGAGCCGTGTTGAACCTTCTACAGACCAAGATTTCAAGTCATCATCTTGCCTGGGAAACTCCCACACAGTTGAGCCTAGCAGCTGGAGTTAGTTGTTCAACTGCCTTCACTGGGACAGAGACACTAGGGAACCAGATAGGTACACTTCCAGAGCCTGACCCACCAGGTGGGTCTGTCTGAGGTGGGCAGGTGCTGGTCCACAGAACCAGAGAGATGGTAGTAAGTGAGTAGGGCTCCGAACTTTGTCCCCTGAGTTTCCCAGGTGAACTCCTTAATCCTTTTGACATATCCTAATTACAGTAGATTTTAAATGATTTGTCATTACATTTTTATTTATTTTATGTGGACTAGAGATGGGTAGATGAGTACACCGTGTGTCATAGTGCAAATAACTTTGGGAAGTCGGTTCTCTCATTTCGACATGGGGGTTCCAGGGATTGAACTCTGGTCCCTAGGTTTGATAGCAGGCATCTTTACCCACTGAGCCATCTCAGTGGCCCAATTATTTTAACTCTAAAAGTAGCCACATGGCTATATACATGTGCAGAAGTCACTGTATGTGACAGAGCTCATCCACATTTTGTATTTGTATTTGTTTTAGTAGTAGTAGTAGTAGTAGTAGTAGTAGTAGTAGTAGTAGTAGTAGTTCTTTCTTCCCTTTTTCCTTTAACAAAGACATTTTTGTACAAATTCATTTATTTTACTCAGGGAGTTGGCACACACGCCATGGTGTGCTTTTAGGGATCAGAAGACAACTTTGAAGGGTTAGGGGTTTTTGTTGTTGTTTTTTGTTTGTTTGTTTTTTGGTTTTTCGAGACAGAGTTTCTCTGTATAGTTTTGGTGCCTGTCCTGGATCTCACTCTGTAGATCAGGCTGGCCTTGAACTCACAGAGATCTGCCTGGCTCTGCCTCCCAGTGCTAGGATTAAAGGCGTGTGCCACCACTGCTCACTGAAGGGTTAGTTTTTTGTCAGGTGGTGACACACACCTTTAATCCCAGCACTCAAGAGGCAGAGACAGGCAGATCTTTGAGTTTGAAGCCAGTCTGGTCTACATGATGAGTTCTAGGACAGCCAGGGCTGCACAGAGAAACCCTGTCTTGAAAACAAAAACAAAACAAGTTAGTTCTCCCCTTCCCCCATGTGGGTACAGGGAATCAAACTCAGGTGGTCAGGCGTTGTAGCACATCTTACCACCTCTAATTACAGTAGATTTTAAAGTAATATTTTCTTTCCTAAGTCAGCATCTCATTATGTAGAGGAGGCTGTCTTGGAGCTTGTTTTATTGCCTCAGGTGGCCTAAATTTGTGGTCCTCCTGCCTCAGTATCCTGAGTATATGTTCTATGCTGAGTTTCAACTATTATTTTTGCTTACTAGTCACGTGTGTAAAATAAGATGCTTTGCCATAATTATATTGAGACTAAAATGTACCATCAGAACATACTAATGAAAACTGGAACTTGATATACCTGAATGTCTCTATTTACTCCCAAACATTTCTCTTTTGTCTACAGACTAAATTATCAAAAATTCTCATGATTAAAAAAGAACATATCAAGAAATTAAGGGAAATGAACACAGAAGCAGAAAAACTGGTAAGGATTTAAAGATTTGTCTCCCTTTGTTTACTTGTCTAATTTTAAAATGGTAGGGTCTTCTAATCTCTCTTTCTCTTTTTTTTTTTTTTATTACCATCTGGAAAAACCTTTGAGACATCTTTGTTTTTGTTCTGAGACCAGGTCTTGCTGTGTTTCCCTGGCTGGCCTGAAATGCACTGGTAGAGCAGGCTGGCTTCCCTTCTGGCAGGCCTCCTGCATTTGCCTCCTGGTGCTGGACGACAGGCATGTGCCACCACACCTGGCTTGCAATAAATATTACTTTAAGTCATTCCTTGATTTCACTTCTAACTATATTCAGTACACTCCAGTAAATCAGCAGTGTGATAAGTACCTTACCCATTAGACCAGTGGCTACACAGTTGCATAGGGTTAATGGATGGATTAGCTTTGTGGACGATTTATATGAGTGTAGAATCCCTAGGGCTAATCAGTGCATCTTACTAAAGAAGATTTAATGACAGCTTTTTAAAGGTGATTGAGAATAAGGTAGCTAAGTTGTCATATTTACGTTAACTTGACAAAGATTTTATTAATCAGATAAGTCCAAAACATTGAGTCAATTTTATTTGTAAGGAAGAATTAGTAGAGGTGTTGGGTTTTCTGAGATTGTCTGTGTCTGTGTAAGTCTATGCCTTATGCATACTGATATCCCTGGAGTCCAGCATAGGTTGTCAGATCTCCTGGGGCTGCAGTCACAGGCAGTTGTGAGCTGCCCAACACAGGTGCTCAGAACTGAACTCAGGTAAACTATTTACATAAAAATACTCTTTAAAAGTTACTCTCATCATAGACTAGGCTGGCCTCAAACTCACAGATATTCATCGGCCTCTGCCTCCCAAGTGCTGGAATTAAAGATATGAGCAACCACAACCAGCAAGATATTTTCTTATCAAGGCATTGAAAATAAAACCTGGGGTTGGGGTATATACCTCAGTGAGACCTGGGTTCAAACCATAACAGAAATGAGTGGGTGGGTGAATGGGTGGGTGGGTGGGAGGATGATGGGTGTTCAGTTACTATCATGTATGAATAAATAAATAAATAAACCCACAAACTTAGATTCAGATAAAGCAAAGCAAGAGGTATTAAATTTTTATGGAATAGTATATGTTTCCAAAAAAAGAAAATCCTTATTCACCCTCATATGTAATGAAAGAGCTAACATCTGAATTGTTCAATACTCTGCTAATTGTACTGATTTTTTTAGGCAGTGCAAACTAAAAGTGTCAAAGGTATATTCAAGTGTTTTTCTTTCCTTTTCTGTAAAGGAACTTCAGGTAGAAAACACTAAACTAGCTGGACTGTGGTGACACAGGCCTTTAATCTCAGCTCTTAGGAGGCAGAGGCAGGCAGATCTCTGAGTTCAAGGCCAGCCTGGTCTACAGTGTGAGTTCCAGGACTCCACAGAGAAACTCTGTCTCGAAAGACCAAAAACACAAATGAAACAAAACCCCACTAAATGTCAGTTATTTCTAACCAGGTGTTGTAATACTAACTAGTAGTGATTTTTATCTACCCTGTTCTCATCTAGCCTCTACAACTCACAAATATTTAATCTTTTTTCAGTAATTTAAGTAAAAGTTGGTTTATTTTTAATTTTACCAAATAATTTGAGTATTTCACTATTTTTCACCTCAAAAGGATTGGACATAGTACTTTGTTCAAAGTGTATGTTCTTACAAAGAAAATCTGTTCAAGTTTCCTTTTCACTCAGCAAAACAAAAAAAAATTGTTTTGGACTGTGTGTATGTGTGTTTTTTCTGTTTAAGATTATTCAAATATGTCTTAAGCATATTAAAATGACATGGGGCTGGAGAGATGGCTCAGTGGTTAAGAGCACTGGCTGCTCTTGCAGAGGTCTGGGTTCGATTCCTCTCACCTACATGGTGCTTCAGAACCATCTGTAACTCTTCGGACCTTCCCGGGCACTAGGCAGACATGGTACAGAGACGAACATGCCACGGTAGTAGAGCAAGTGGACACCATAGTACCTGGAAAAACTGAGCATCACAGTGCTGGAGTAACTGATCCTGACAGTGCTGGGGTGACTGACCCTTGACAGTGCTGTGATAACTGACCCTGACAGTGCTGGGGTGACTGACCCTGACAGTGCTGGGGTGACTGACAGTGACAGTGCTGGGGTGACTGACAGTGACAGTGCTGGGGTGACTGACCCTGACAGTGCTGGGGTGACTGACCCTGACAGTGCTGGGGTGACTGACCCTGACAGTGCTGGGGTGACTGACCCTGGCAGTGCTGGTAGACAGACAGATTGAAACAGACACCATGCATGCAGACACATGACTTCAGGACAAGGTGGTTTGACACAGGAGTAGGGAAGGTGTCTTTGAAATAGCGGTAGTGAGTTAACCGGCTATCAGAACAGGATTGAGGGGTTCAGCCATTACTGTATCCTGTAGATGGAACGGAAAGTGGAGCTATGAAAATTTAAGAGACTGTAAGCGATTATATTTATGACTTTAGAGTAAGGACTCCTTAGACTAAGTCAATACAGAAAACAGTCACCATAAAGGAAGAGATTGATAAGTTAACCTACATTGAAATTAAGTCTCTTAGAACAGAAGACACAAGAACAGAAACTGGAAGGCGAACCGCGGGGTCAGAGGAAACCTTTACAGCTGTGCACCAGAAAGAAAAAGATGTGCAGCCCAGTGGACAGCGGGAAGGAGGGTTGAACAGACAGGAGTTTTTACACAGAAAGATATTCAAATATACCTCCAGAATGTCTGTACAGTACTCAACCTGGCAGCGCGGTGTGGTGACACACACCTATAATGATAGCACAGAGGTGAAGGCAGGAGGATTGGGGTGTGAGTGAGACTTTTTCAAAAAACATGCTCAACTGTGTTAATGATCAGAGTAATGTGAGTACACAGACACCATTCATGCTCTTTTAAAGAGTTCGTTTAGTTTATTTTAAAACCTTGTTTTTATTTCATGTGTATGGGTGTTTTGTCAACATGTATGTCTATTAAAGACTTAATACTAAAGATGGGTGAAAATTTGACAAGTTAAAATTTCCTAATCCACGACTCAGGATAATTTTATCCATTAAAACTAGCCATATGTATATAAAGTGTTCACAACAGTTGTGCTGATAATGGCTTATATTCGAAGCAGCCCAGATACGAGCAAGCATGGCTGTACAGTATAGCAACAGATGAACTGATGTGCATATTTGCAGTGGGAGATGAATCTCAGCAGTGTGGCTCAGCCCTATTTCTAATGCTTAAGAGGGAGAGGGAGGAGGATCACTGCAGATCCCAGGACAGCCTGCTTTCTGTAATGAGCTCTGACTACCTACGGCTACATATCAAGATGCTTTCTCAAAAAGAGCAAAAAGCAAATCATAGATCCTGTTTTACCATAGTTTATGAAATAAAGATAATACAAAACTATGACTTTATGGTAATGTGGTAATGGCGGCAGACAGAAAATTGAAAGAACAACACAGGTAGGATATAGGATGTTGGTTCTTGTATAATATTTGAGGGACCAGCCTTAATATTATACATCCCAGGGGCTCAGGAGAGAGAACTACTAACAGCGAGGACTATTTTCAGGAAATAGAATCTCAGCACACCGAGCTCTATAATCCACTTGCTTTAATTCCTCTGGCATAACATCCTATATACACAGCTTCAGTTCTGTTCTCGTGTCTAGCTCCTTTCTTGCACGATTTCTCTCTATACTTATCTAAGTTCTATCTTAATTCTCTCGTCTTAATTCTGCCTCATCTAGGTCCTTTACAGCTTGTTCTTACCCAGCTAGGACTTCCCCATCTGGCTCTTCCTCATCTTCCATCTTGTTCCTCTAGTACTCTCTTCTAGCCCTTCAGTCTGGTTCTTCCCCATCTCAGTTTGTTCCTCGCAAGTTCTTACCCATCTAGTTCTTTCATTTTCTTTTCTCTTCTCCATCTCCCCGTGCCCTGGAAGTCCTGGTATATAAAGCCAGGCTTCCAGGGTCAAACGGAGGGGTGATAAGAATCACATTGAGAGGCAATAACCGTTAATTATCATTTGCAACCCCAAAGGGAAGTGACCAATGGGGAAATGAATTAACTAAAGGCTAAATTCGGGTAATATCTAAGAAGAGGGATCTTATGTGCTTAACTATTAAACTCTTAAATGTGATTAGTAGAAAATGTTAAGAATCTATAAGTTGCTAGGTCAGTGGGAGAAAATAAAACTGTCTTCTTTTTTCCTGTGGCTCCTATCTGTCCAAGCTATCTGCCGTTTTTCTGCAGGGTGGGGGAAAGTGTGCTCAGTCGCTAGGTAACCTGTGTACAGCTAGATGCCTTTGGTGATAGTTAAAGGGAGATCTGGAACTAGAGGTAAGGTTTGGGAAAGCAGGAAGTAAAGCTTAATTGGCACATCCGCCAGGCCTTCTCAAATGGGTAGCCTGGATGCTTAAGTCTGTTCTTAGAAAGTACGGAGGTATCTCTGATAAGGTACTTTCCTCCATCTGGGGATGGACCTGGCTGGATGCTGCCAATGATGATAATTACAGGGAGGCTTGAACTGGGGTTCTGGCTGAGCATAGCTATCAGTGCAGAAGGTTATCTAAATATTCCTAGAAGTGGTTAGGTAAGGAGTTAAAGGTCTATAAAGTTAGTAAAGCTGTAAGAAAGGAGGGTCCAAGCTAAATTGTGTAAAGCTATTACTTAATGTCCACCTGACCTAGGTGGTGTCTCCTTGTGGAATTTACCTTAAATCAGGAGACTTGCATGTGGACTGTTATTACTGCTAGTCCTTGAAAGTGGCCAAGGGAGATATCTGATTTCAGAGAAAGCCTTTCCTGAGGCTGTTCTCCAAATACCTGGAATGTGTATGTCCAGAGAATGATCAGTCCACACTGTTAGCCCTTCTTAGGGAAAAGTCAATTGGGAAAACTATGAAGGCACACATGATTTTCATAACAGAATACAGCTGATATATAACAAGCCAAGTAACACCAAAAACTCCTTGGGATTTGGCTTCCTCTGGAGGAATTCCCTGATTCCTCCAGGTAGTGACTTTGCCATAACCAGCTGAGTTCTTACGATATATTCCTGCGGCCTGCAGCAGTTGGTATTGTCCTCATTGGCCTAGGTGGGTTTCCCTTCCATTTATTTCCCTAATTTTTGTTTGTTGTTTTGGTTTTTTGTTTGTTTGTTTTGTTTTTTGAGACAGTGTTTCTTTGTATCGCCTTGGCTGTCCTGGAACTCACTCTGTAGACCAGGCTGGCCTCAAACTCACAGAGATTTGCCTGCCTCTGCCTCTCGAGTGCTGGGATTAAAGGCATGCGCCACCACTACCTGGCTATTGTGTGTAATTTTACTGAGATAGAATTGATGCTCAGTCAGCTGTACTTGCTTGAAATTACAATGTGATCATATGCCTGTGAACCCATTACCATATGCACTGCTAAAAAAGAAAATTGTTTATTGCTACTCTAAAATTTCCTTTGGTAATCTCTCCTTGATTTCTAGGCAGCTATTGATAATGCTACCTGTCATCATGGGTTAAGATTAGTTTATATTTTCTAGAATTTTGTATAAATAGAATCATACAGTCTGCCTGAGCTCCTTTCATACCTGGTTTTGGCATAACAAGTTTGAGATACACATACTTAGTGACGGGTTTCAGAATACACAGTTGCTTTTTTCCTTCAATGCTAATGATCAAATCCAGGGCATTACACTTGTACCACTGAGCTGCACCTCCCAAGTTCCTTTTTTTAACTACTGAATAGCACCTCACTTTATGAGCATACCACAGTTTATCCATTCCTCTACAGATGAGCACTTGGATTTTTTCCCATTTCTAATTTCTCTCAACTTGCTGTGGACATTTGTGTATAAGTCTTTGCATAGATAGGTGTCTTTATTTCTCTTGACATGTTTTTACACAGGTGTGATTACTTTGCAGTAATCCATTGAATTGTATATGTTTGTGCAATTTTATATTTAAACTTCAGTTAAAACAAAAACATTAGGGGCTGGAGAGATGGCTCAGGGGTTAAGAGCACTGACTGCTCTCCCAGAGGACCCAGGTTCAATTCCTAGCACCCACATGGCCACTCACAAATGTTGGTAACTCCAGTTCCAGAGGATCTGACACAGATATACATCCAGGCAAAACACCAATGCCTATGAAATTAAAAAAAAAAAAAAAAAAAAAAACATTAAAAAACAAGATGATAATGTCAGGCATGGTAGTACATTCCTTTAAATCCAGCACTCAGGAGGTAGAGGCAGGCAGATTTCTTGAGTTCAAGATCAGCCTGGAGTATGTAGCATATTCTAGGACAGCCAAAGGTACAATTTCCCCCTATACTGGGGATTGGACCCATGTCCTCACGTTTGCCAGCCAGAACTCTGTTGTTGAGCTGTACCCCAGCCCTATGACATTCAACTTTCCCACGTGAAATTACACCTGTGTGACTTCATTCTAGCATTTAGGAGTTCATTCATTGTCTGACAGAACTCTTTCCCACTCCCTCTAAAGCATATCCGGTCAGTTGACATGTTACATTACAGCGGTGCCCCTTATTCCTTTGGTTCCCTTTTCTGGCTTCCATGGGGACTGCCACATGTAGTGCAGAGACATAACACCACAGTCAAAACACCATACACTAAAAATACAAATAAATAAAAATATTTTTAAAAATTACAGTGTGTGAAGACTAACCATATAACTCTCCATCTTCAGGTATAGCGTATTGGTTAGTGTGCAAGGAAATGTTCATACATTTCTCAGCGAGAAGATCAGCTACTGGAAGGCTACTTGCCATATTGATAGCCAAAATCCTACTTCTGGATTATTTGTATTAGTGCTCTTCAGTTACTGTGATAAAGCATGGTGACCAAGGAAACTTACAGAAGAAGTTGTTTATTTCGGCTTATGGTTCTGGAGGATTAAGAGTCCTTCTTGGTGGCTGGAGCATGAAGCCGAGAGCTCACATCCTCAACCATAAGCACAAAGCAGAGAAAGCTAACTGGAAGTGGCATGGAGTTTTGAACACTCAAAGCCCACCTCTAGTGTCATATTTCTTGATCACACTTCCCTAATCAGTGCCAACAACTAGGGCCTGTGGGGGTCATTCTCATTCAGACTACTACATTCCTTTCTCCCTGCCCCAATTAGTTTATGGCCATGTCATAATACAAAATGAAGTTAGACCAACTTCAAGAGTCCCCATAGTCTTCTCTCAACCATAGTTCAAAGTCCAAAGTCTCTTCTGAAACTCAAGACAATCTCTTAATTGTAACCCTTTGTAAAATCAAAAAGCAAATTACATATTTCCAACTTAGTGTTCCTAAAGGGAAGAACTGGGGTATAATATGGAAATACTGGATCAAAGCAAGACTGGAGCCCAGTGGGCAACACCAAATCCTGGAGCCCCATCTCTGGTGTCAAAGGGGTGTTTAACACTGTTACCACGTAAGAACAGTATCCTGACTACAGGCTAATGTAATGACCTGCTGGGTGTTTTACATCTCTTTTAGATGATTGAAATTGCATTGTTAACAAGACAAAACCTTAATAAGATCTGTTTTTTTTTTCTTCTTAGAAATCATATTCCATGCCCATTGGTATTGAATTTCAACGGAGATATGCAACAATTGTTCTAGAGCTTGAGCAGTTGAACAAGGACCTAAACAAAGTTTTGCATAAAGTTCAGCAGTATTGCTATGAGGTGAGTGGTTGGTATTGCTTTCTTTTTTTGTTTTTGAAACAGGCTCTCACTTCATAGCTGTGGCTGTCCTGGAGCTCACTGTGTAGCCCAGGCTGGCCTCAAACACACAGAGATCCACCTGCCTCTGCCTCCCAGGCTGGGATTAAAGGCGTGCGCCATCATGCCCACCTGATTTGAATTACTTTCCCTTCACGTTTTATTATTTGAAGTTTAATGCTTTTACCTTCACCTCTTACAGGCTCTAAGTTAAGCCAGGATCTTTAAAAGGCCTTTTAGCAGACTATATTTTACATATATATTTACTCATATCAGTGTTAAGAGTACTTTATATACATTCAACTATCAATTTTCAGTTACTAAATTACAAATGATATTGCTGTACCAGAAAAAAAAAAAAGACTTAGAATTCAGAATCCAGAAAAATAATTATCTTTTGTGTTTTGATAGTGCCGTGTGTGTGTGTGTGTGTGTGTGTGTGTGTGTGTGTGTGTGAGAGAGAGAGAGAGTGTGTGTGTGTGTGTGTGTGAGAGAGAGAGAGAGAGAGAGAGAGAGAGAGAGAGAGAGAGAGAGATACCTTGGCTGTGTTCCTGTTCATTTGTTGGGGGCAGGGACTGATGGGTGCCAGAGTCAGTAGTCTTTTCAGGCGTCACTCCTCAGTTACTATCTACCTTGTTTTATCAAACAGGATCTCACGGGGACCCAGGGCTCGCTAACCAGGCGTCTCTCTCTGCCTCCCCAACACTGGATTACAAGCACACTGTCACGCCTGCTTTTTACACGGGTCTGAGGATCAAACTCAGGTGTCGTGTTTGTGCTGCTAGCACGTGACTGTGCTATCTCCACAGTCCCTTGTTTTTGAGACAGTATCTTGCTGCCTAGGCTAGGTTAGCCTTGGACTCAGAATTCTTCTGCCTCAGCCTCCTCTAGCCAAGTGCTAGAATTACAGACAGCACCACCATGCCTGTCAGAACAGTTACTCTTAATTCCACTATCCCAGAAACCATATTTTTGTTTACTGTGATTTTTTTTAAATGTGTGGGTATTTTGCCTGTGACTGTGCTTCTGCACCATGTGTGTGCCTGGTGCCGTTGGAGGCAGAGAGGGTGTCAGATCCTCTAGAACTGGACTTACACTGTTATTAGCCACCACAGGATGCTGGGAACTGAAATTAGGCTCTCTGCAAGAGCAACAAGTGCCCTTAACCACTGAACTGTCTCTCCAGCCTCCTCCCTTAGGTTTATTTATTTCATTTATGAGTATTTTGTCTGTGTGTATGTGCATCACATGCATGCCCAGTGCCTCCAGAAGTCAGAAGAGGGCTTTGGATTCCCCGGAGCTGGAGTTACAGGTGGTTGTGAGTCACCATGTGCGTGCTGGGAACCAAACCTGAAAACCTGCAAAAATAATGCTCTATTTTTTAAAAATTTTATTATTATTATTATTTTTATTTTTTTTGGTTTTTCAAGACAGGGTCTCTGTGCAGTCCTGGCTGTCTTGGAACTCTCCCTTTTTGAAACAGCATGCATCATCTCAGCAATCGTACCCTGTATGGTTTTCTTTCCTCCTCCTGTCAGCTGTCTTAGAACTGTGAATCTTAGATTTCAGGGCACAGGTCACAGGAGTTTGGGGAATTTTCCATCCACATGTAATTATAAATAGTAGAGTAGTTCAATCATCACCTAAAATTTAAAGCTCTTACTACAAAGTATTAAATTATTGTGATGAATTTAGCATGTTCCTGCCTTTGCATTCTTTGAAGCTGTGTTTCTAGTAAAGCCCCTATATTTGTGATAGGAGATTCTTGTCACCATATTGGTAAGTCCCAAAAATCTGTCGTAGATGATGCTATCTAGCTACTTGAGCTGAACTGAGAGAGTGAGTCGGGGCCAGCTGTTCCTTTACCCATGCATTCTCATTCACACCCCCACTTCCTGCCCCCCTTCGTGTGTCCAGTCGTGGCACAACCAGGGCTTTGCATATTCTAGGTAAGTTGTTTGCCACTCAGCTCTATTCCTAGTCCCTTGGTTTTAATAATACGGTATTACTCTACAGCCCAGGCTGGACTTGAACTCCCAAACTTCCCACCTCCACTTCCTAAGTGCTAGGATTACAGCTGTATGCCACTGTGCTAGGCTGCATCGCTATTTATTTCTAATTTCGTGATAGCCGTCTGCTACCTGTCTATCAGTGACTTGTTCGAGTAAGTAGATTTCCTGCCCTAACTAGCAACTATCCAGAAGTATAGACCACAGGGTTTAAGAGACTTCTTAACAAAATGGCACATAAAGATGGGGCTTACACCTCAGTTTCTGTAATCCCCAAGGGCATTTGTGATAGGCTTCCTTCCCACTCAAGTGAAATGAGTTGATTTCCACAAAGCTTGTGAAGTAGAGCATTGATTTAAGAAATAATAAACCAGAGCTCTATGACTTGGCAGTTTTACTCCTTAGTATACACAGACAGTTGAACACGTATTTACCAAAAGGAATATACTAGAATGTTCATTCCTTATTTCCACCCAGAATCAGAAACTGGATGCCAGAATAAATAAATAGATAAAATTTAAAAATCAGAAACTTGGGGCTGCAGTGATGGTTCAGTAGTTAAAAGCACTGTCTGCTCTTCTAGAGGACCCAGTTTGTTTCTCCAGAACACACATGTAGGTTCACAACCATCTATAACACCAGTTCCAAGGGACCTGACACTCTGATCTGTATCAGGCACACGTGTGGTGTACATAAACACATGTAGCCAAAATATGCACATAAATTACAATAGTAAATTTTATTTGTTTGTTTTCTTTTCTTTTTTGACACAGTTCTCTCTATGTAGTTTTGGAGCCTGTCCTGGAACTCGCTCTGTAGCCCAGGCTGGCCTAGAACTCACAGAGATCCACCTGCCTCTGCCTCCCAAGTGATGGGACTAAAGGCGTGCATCACCACTGCCTGGCCATAAAATAATTAAAAAAAAAAAAAAAAGAAGAAGAGGGGGGGGGGGGGGGGGGGGGGGTGGTGGTGGTGGTGGTGGTGGAGGCGGTGCTGGTGGTGGTGCTGGTGGTGCTGGTGCTGTATCACCACACAGTGGAGTGCTGCCCGCAATGAGAATTAAAGAATTCAGTTACTGTGCAATTCTTTGAACAATGTCAGACGCAACAGAATAAAAAATATATGATTCCATTTTGCAGTATTCAGACACCAGCACAAGCTAGCTTATAAGGCTGGAAGTCAGGCTGGAGCTGCCCTCTGCCAGGCAGCCCTGGAAGTTGCTGGTCACACATTTCTCAGGCATGTTTAACTTGGAAGAACTCAATAATTTTCATATTTTGTGATTTGATACTTTTCTATATTTATATATATTTCAACTACAAATTTTTAAGGTGTTAGAGAATAGGATTATTCATTGCAGCAATATTAGTAACTGCACACATTTTAAAAACACTTAAATTCCAACTCTTAGGAAGTTGACCAAATAATTTATGGGACCTTTCACACAGAACTATGTTGCTATGGGACCAAAGAAGAGCTGGCATGCTCCTAACTCAGTGGTTAAGTACACTTATTGCAGCCAGGCGGTGGCGCTGCACACCTTTAATCCCAGCACTCAGGAGGCAGAGGCAGGCAGCTCTCTGTGAGTTCGAGGCCAGCCTGGTCTACAAAACGAGTTCCAAGATAGCCAGAGCTAAAACAGTGAAACCCTGTCTCAAAAAAATAAAATAAAGGTAGAGAATGATCAAGAAAAGACACATGGGGCTGGAGATATGGCTTGGTGGTTAAAAGCACTTACTGCTCTTGGAGAGGACCTGGGTTCAGTTCTCAGCACCCAGCTCAGCAGCTCACAACTAACTGTTACTCCAGGTGCAGGGAATCTGAAGTATGGGGCTGGAGAGATGGCTCAGCAGTTAAGTGCACTGACTGCTCTTCCAGAGGACCTGAGTTCAATTCCTGACACCCACATGGCAGCTCACAACTGTCTGTAACTCCAGAGTCCAACACCTTCACACAGACATAACATGCAGGCAGAACACCAATGCATGTAAAAATAAATAAATTATTAAAAATAAATAAACATCAGGCAGTGGTGGTGTACACCTTTAATCCCAGCACTTGGGACACAGAGGCAGGCGGGTCTCGGTGAGTTTGGGGCCAGCCTGGTCTACACAGAGAAACCCTGTCTCAAAAAAACCAAAATAGGACTGGAGAGATGGCTCAGAGGTTAAGAGCACCGACTTCCAGAGGATCCGGGTTCAATTCCCAGCACCCACATGGCAGCTCACAACTGTCTGTAATGCCAGTTTCAGAGGACCCAACACCCATGGCAAAAACACCAGTGCACATTAAAATAAAAATAAATTTAAAAAAAAACAAAATAAATACATAAACATAACATAACATTTGACAACAGCCATAGTAATGATTGACACAAACAAGGCTCATCATTGGATGCTCAAACTGATAAAGTGTGATGCCATATTTATGTAGCCTCAAAGTCTTTTCATGAATATTACTCACGAAGGGGAAATCTTTACTATGTGGAGATCTGGCAGATACTTCACTGCTTAACAGCAGAGAAATACATCTCACTAGTAATGAAACAGATGCACACTGGGTGCCTTCAGTAATGATGCAGAGAAGGACTCTGCATCACACTGCTACTCCAGCCAGAAACGTCCAAGTCCAGTCTAAGGACAGCTCACACAGCTGCGTGGACAGGATTACCCGGCTCCCAGGTGGTAGAAGGAGAGAACTGAGTTCCCAGTGGCCCTTTGACCCCCGTGTGTAGGCCATGCTACATCTGGGCCCCTGCACACACAGTCTTGTCAGAGTGGATCTCATGTTTTACTCCTTCATCTTCAGCTTGCGCCAGACCAGGGACTCCAGCCTGCTGATCAGCCAACGGACTTGAGACGCAGGTGTGAGGAAGAAGCCCAGGACATTGTTCGGCAAGCCAATTCCTCCTCAGGACAGCCCTGCGTTGAAAACGAAAATCTGACAGACCTAATCGCCAGGCTTACAGCTATTTTATTACAAATTAAGGTAAATTTCAGAGAAAATAGGTTTATGGGTTTTTTTATACTAAGCAAACTATATTAATTTGTTCCTATTTATGTCTATATTTAAGGTAAAATTTAATTAAATTTTGAAACATTTCTTTTCCCTGTAGTGTCTAGCAGAGGGAGGAGACCTGAATTCCTTTGAATTCAAATCACTCACAGATTCATTAAATGACATCAAGAATACAATAGATGCTTCTAATATCAGGTAATTGCTCAGGCATACGATAATCATTATATGTTACATTCATAGTGATTTCTTAGTAGAAGTTTTAAGAATTTTGCGTATTTGTGAATTCTTTAAATATATTTAAAAGAGTTTTTCACTTACGATCATTCTGTTGACAGAACAGACATTTCACACAGTGTTTGGTTTGTGGTTTGTTGTAGAGCTTCCCAGTGTCTCCTCACTGCAGTGTCCTCACCCTTCTTTGCTCCCAAGTGTCTTTCCCATAATCACCGACACAGATCTGTTCCTTCCCTGAAGGCATCTTCTTAGCTGTTTTCTAAGAATCAGCTGTTTACTAACTAAAATTAAGCCTCCCTTGGAAGAAAAAAGCTTTCCTTGAGGTCATGAGAGGTCTCAGCAGGTCAAGGTACTTGCCTTGCTGGCCTGGCCACCTGAGTTCAGTCCCCAGAACCCACATAAAGGTGGATGGAGAGAACCAGCTTAACAGAGTTGTCTGCTGACCTCGGCATGTGTACTGGCGCTTGCATGAATAAATTTTAGGGCTGTCAAAGGCTCAGTGGGTAAAAGCACTTGCCACACAAGCTTGGCGACCTGAGCTCGGTCCCCACAACCCAAGTGAAACAGAACAGACTCCACAGGATGACCCTCTGGCTACCACAGTTATGCCATGGCGCGCACACACACAATAATAGTAATTAATTTTTTTGTTTTTCTTAATTTTGTGATAGTTAACCTTATTTCTTCTTTCTTTAGTTGTTTTCAGAACAATGTAGAAATCCATGTTGCACATATCCAGAGTGGCCTGAGCCAGATGGGAAACTTACATGCCTTTGCAGCCAACAACACCAACAGAGACTGAGCACAGGAAACCTGGTACCCAACTGCACAAGACCTTGGTCTGAGGAGTCCTTTTCCTTGACCTAAGCTTCCAATACCAGATACCTATCTGCTGGGAAGCAAGGGAACTGTACATCTCCAGATACAGCTTTTAATACAGTGTGCTGCTTCTTCAGCCAGCGTTGTGCTGACCAGCGTTTATTCATTGTTCTTTTAGCATCCAGATGCAGTAGTGTTGCTTATATTTCCTGTTTCTCAGCAAATATTTTTAACCTGGAACTATCTGAACATACTATTTCATGGAGCAGCGTGCTCACTGTTTTTAATACATGCATGAATTCTGCTCAGCACATGCAAACAACTCCTGTGACAGAGAAGGCAAAGAGCATGGTCTTTTCCGTGCATGATGGAATCCATCTGAAAATCACCAGTCCAGTGGATTTAGTTGATCCTTGTATCTCAGGCTTCAGAATATACATCGTGAGTGTGGGAAGTCGTCCTAGTCTTAAGGAAGCCACTGGAATATGGATGGGAAACATGGACTTAAGTATATGTTCCATATACTGACAGTATGACATGGTTCTATAGATCAGTTATAATAATAAATATTTTAATTTATCATAATTTATAAAAACTTGGTTGTTTATCAGTAGAAGAAAATGAAGGAGCAGGAAGAACTGTATTGTGGAATGCTGGATATCAGCGAGTGGACTTGGCATGCCTTTCCATGATTCAGGGCAAAAAGTGCTATTGTTAGATTTATTTTAAAAAAGACTGATAATACACTATTTTCATATTATTTGTTTTTTTGCACAACTTTAAACCAGATTACTGGTTAAAATCCAACAGTACACAATTTCTAAAATAAAAAGATTTTATAAGGAAAGCATATCACCGGTGTGGATTACAGAGGGAGGTGTGTTTTAGGTTTTTCTTGTTTGGTTTTGTTTTTCTTTTTTTTTTTTTTTTTTTTTTTTAGAAAAACCCTGCCTAAAATAATCTTGTAAAAAGTATGTATTTTAAAAATTTTGTTTTAATATAGAGTATTATAAAGCCAAAATATAATTGTTTTCAGATTTGGAGTTTAAAATATAACTATAGAGGTGATTCTGATTCTTTGATGTCTCATAAAATGAGACTTTTTGTATATTAATGTATAATAAAACTGAAAAAGATTATTTTCCATTTGAAATTTTTGTATAGTTCAAAAGCGCTTCCGTGTTCTTGTTGGTATTGGGCCACTGCAGATCTGTAGTCCAGAGTTTATATTTAGCTAAGCTGTTATGTTAATTAAATGCATAAATCTTTTATTCTTAATATTTGTAATTCTAAATAAATCGATCTATGAGATTTAATATCTGCATCCTCATTTTATTAATACAAGTTGATAGTTAATTTTATTTAAAATGTTTCAGAGGGCTGGTGAGATAGCTCAGCAGGGGAGAAGTGCTTGGTGCCAGTGCGTCAATGTGAGTTTCATCCCCAGGACCCACATGGTGCAGGGAAGAACTGACTTGTGGCAGTTGGCCTCTGACTGGAGCACACACAAATAAATAAAAGTAATTTTTTTTTTTTTTTTTATATCCAGGTGTGGCGCACTCCATTAATCTGAGCATTTTGGACTCGGCAGATTTCTGTGAGTTCAAGGCCACCCTGTTCTATAGAGAAACTGCCTCAAAATACAGTTTTTTAAAAAGTGTTTTCAAGAATTACAGTTCCCACTATGTTTTTAGGAGATACATTACAGAACAGTTACCAGGCCTTTTATGTTGTTGTTATTTTAAGACAAATTCTTGCTATGTTGCTCAAGCACACTTTACAGCTGGGACTTAAGACACACACCACCATGCCCTGCTCTAATCATCTTGAAAAGATCACCACCCAGTATTGTTTTAGGGAGAGGCGGTTTGTTTTGGTTTTGATCTGTTAGTAAATCACTGTGGAAACACTAAGCAAGTAAATTATTCCTCCTAGTATGGACCTAGCAGAAGACTGCATTGGGTGTATTCTGCCTAGAAGT
Source organism: Peromyscus attwateri (assembly GCA_902168425.1). Taxonomy (NCBI): domain Eukaryota; kingdom Metazoa; phylum Chordata; class Mammalia; order Rodentia; family Cricetidae; genus Peromyscus; species Peromyscus attwateri. The sequence goes on from CABHPP010000943.1 coordinate 52,363, forward strand.
AGGTAAATGTTTTCAAATTGTTTCTTTTATTGCTTAAAGCTCACTTGTCCCGCTCAGACCTCATTTGATAGCACCATATGTCCTTCAGCGCTGGGGTGTTGACAGCAGAGCCTGTGTGGAGAACATAGCTGAATTCATTTTGTCCAGCTCAGTAGTGGCTTTGAGTCAGCTGCACCTTGAATGACACTGTCACTGCTGACACATGTTTGCAGCTCTACAGAATGCTCCCAGGGCCAGATGAATTACTCAACAATAGCTCTGAAAGTCAAACTCACCAGTCACTGAGAATGTAAGACCAGATATGCCTACTAAGTTTTCTTTATTGAGCTGGCCTGGTGAGGGTCGACCCATAATCCTAGCTGCTTGGGAGGCTGAGGCAGAAGGATCACAAGTTCATGGCCAGCCTGGGCTACAGAGTGAATTCAAGACCAGCCTGGGAACTTGGTGAGAGCCTGTCTCAAAGAGTTTAAAAAGGGGCCTAGGGATTGCTTGGAGAGAGCGCAGCATGTATGAGGCCCGAGGCTCAGACACAGAGTGCTTGCCTGGCCTGTGTGAGGCCCACGGTACCAGCACCACACATGAAACATGAGTGTCTTCCTCTCTAGGTCTCATGTAGCCAGGCTGGCCCGGAAAATGCTCTTGAACTTTTGAGCCTCCTGCTTCCACGCCCCAAGTGCTGGGAAACAGACCAGGCTCCCACACCAGCTTTCCGTTCTCTGAATTCATCACTGCTCCTCCACTGGCACTGTCTGCAGCTGGCACATCACGGCCACCTCTCCACTTAGCTCTCAGCACCTACTCAGCGTCTCCAAATTCAGCCAGGGTGGCTTTCTTAAAATGCAGAGTTGGTCATGTGATCCCTGTCTAGGAATCCCTTTAAAGCCTACATCCCCCAGGACAAATCCAGAAGTCTGAGAAGACCTACAAAGCGGTGCCCAGTCCACTCCACTCCACTGCTTCTCCATCTGGCTCCTTAGACCACAGCCAGGGCCTGCGGTCCCCTTCTTTGAACTTCCAACTGTTCCTAACTGATCCCACTGCAGCAGCGCTTTCCCGAGGGGGAGTTCCTTGGCCACGACACATCAACACATCCAGAGGTGCTTCAGACAACCACCCTCTCCTGTCATGGGCTGTAGTTCTGATTTTATATCTCACAGCAGATATCTAGATACAGATACAGATATTTGCCTCTGCTCCATAAAGGGAGCACTATTTGGGGCTTTGCTGTCTATTTTATTCCTAAGTCCTTATGAAACCATGAGTTCTTGCCTGCTCACAGGCACTAAACAGTATTTGTGATGAATTAGTCAGTGAGTGTCTAAGCACCATTCTTGTCACTGGAATGAACATATGTTTTTCCATGATAGCTTTGAAGGATAATAGCTTGCATATGGAAATCCTGAGTAGGGGCCTTCTTTTAAATGGGTTCCATTTCTTAGTCCCAACGAAAAGGGTCAGTGTGACAGAGGAGATGTGAAGTGGGCTGAAGTCATCCTACCTTTGAGTCATGGTCATTGCTGTGTTTAAGCTCTGTGACCATGAACCATTCTTACATTTTCTTTCTTTTTTTTATATGTATGGGTGTTTTGCCTGTGTGTTCATATGTGTACTATTTGTATGCCTGGTGCCCAAGGAGGCCAGAAGAGGACATCAGATCTGGAACTGGAATTAAGGACAGTTAGCCACCACGAGGGTGCTGGGAATCAAACCTGGGTCCTCTGCAATAGCAACAAATGTTCTTTTTTTTTCTTTTTTTTCTTTTTTTTTTTTGGTTTTTCGAGACAGGGTTTCTCTGTGTAGCTTTGCACCTTTCCTGGAACTCACTTGGTAGCCCAGGCTGGCCTCGAACTCACAGAGATCCGCCTGGCTCTGCCTCCCGAGTGCTGGGATTAAAGGCGTGCGCCACCACCGCCCGGCCCACAACAAGTGTTCTTAACTACTGAGCCATCTCTCCAGCCCCCAGTTACGTGATTTCTTTGTGACAATGATTCTGAATGTACCATTAACTTTAAGGTGTTCTGAGAGCTTTTCCATCTTGTCATTGATTTGTGGCATCTCAATTGGCCTAAACTGTCATCTAAATTGTCACCAGTTTTAAGTGTGAGGCTCTGATGGGGAGACCTCAAACTATCAGTATTTGAACAGATCTTAAGTTAACTGAGTCATTTACATATACTAGGAATGCAAACATAGAAAGAAATCTGAAGCCAGAATATTCATGGGTGTTACCTACTTTGAACAAGCAAAGGTAAGTGTGGTGGTCTGAATGAGAATGGCCCCTATAGCTCATCTGTTTGGATACTTGGTTGGTGGAGCTGTTTGGGAAGGATTAGGAGGTGTGATCTTGTGGAGGATGTGTGTTACTGGCTTTGAGGCCATCCCCAGGACTCTACCTCCTTCCTTTCAGATATGAGCACTTCCAGCCATCATGCATTCCCTCCTCCATCACGGCCCGTAACCTCTGAAATGGAAAGCCCAGCTGAACACATTGTTTCATAAATTGCCCTGCTCATGGTATTTTTATCATAGCAATAGAAAAGTAGCTAATACAATAAGCTTTTTAAAAATGTTTTTTACAGGGGCTGGAGAGATGGCTCAGTGGTTAAGAGCACTGGCTGCTCTTCCAGAGGACCCGGATTCAATCCCCAGCACCCACATGGCAGCTCACAACTGTCTGTAACTCCAGTTCCAGGGGACCCTCACACAGACATACACACAGGCAAAACACCAATGCACATAAAATAAGAATACATCAATTACTTAAAAAGAAAAATATGTTTCTTACATTTATTGATTGATTTGGTATATGGGGGGGGGGGGGGACACACCACAAGCACTCACGTGGAAATCAGAAGCCAACTTGAAATCACTTCTCTCCATCCACCATGGGGATCCTGGGGATCAAACTCAGGCTTGGTGACAAACACGTTTACCCCCACTGAGCCATCTCAACAGCCCAGCAAATAAGCTTCTAACTCAAATTCTCAATGCACTGTACTTACAGAAACCTCCCTTCTAAACATCCTCACAGCCATTCAGTATGTGCTCAGCAACTGTGCACTGAGGTGGTGATTAAGAGCCACCTAAAACCAGGATTGATTTTGATGGGATTTGCATGAGGACCCCAGTGGGAAACATTCAGTAATCCACTAATGTTGCACAGAAAACACAGTAACAAGTGCTAAGAAAAAATGGCCGTCAAAGTAACGGGTCCAAAAATTAAGGTTAGTTAGAAAAAGTTTAGGCTTCAGAAAGGTGGGTATCTGAGATAATTTGAAAAAGGAACTTTTTCACTGAGTCCCAACCAGGAAGGAATGAGTGAGACAGAGAAGCACATTGTGGATAAAGATCTTAAGGTTTGCATAAGCTAAAGATGATGTCATTTATTGGGAGCATGCTTGAAAGGATTTTATAATTTGATAACTGGAGGCTTAACTTCAGTTAAACCACAGATTTCCAAAGGGAGTGACTTGTTTTTTAAGTAAGTGGGGAATGAGAGGCATGGGGCTCCTGAAAGAACTTGAATGTAGTGTCTTCACTGACTGAGGGTAAAGATGACAGGCCAGACATAAAACCAGTCAAGTGAGGGGCAGGGGAGAGGTGGCTAGGACACACAGTTTCAGTCAGGAAAAAGAAGCTGAAGAAATCTATGGTAGTGACTATAATTAATAACAACATATCATATACTTGAAAATTACTAAAATAACAGAGTCTGTCATCACAGAAAAAAAGAGACAACTATGTGAGGTCATACATGTGTTAAACAGCTTGATCTGGATATATCGTATGATTTTAAACAAAAATAGCAACATCCAGGCATGGTGGCACATATTAGTAATCCCCGCACCCAGAAGATGAAGGTGGGATGACAGGAGTTCAAAGCCATCCTTAGCGACATCGCAAGGGCAAGAACAAAGCAAAAGAGACTCGGTAAAAGAAGTAACAAGCCGGGCGGTGGTGGCACACGCCTTTAATCCCAGCACTCGGGAGGCAGAGCCAGGCGGATCTCTGAGTTGGGGCCAGCCTGGGCTACTGAGCAAAATCCAGGAAAAGGCACCAAAACTACACAGAGAAACCCTGTCTCAAAAAACCAAAAAAAAAAAAAAAAAGTAACAAAGAGTAATGAATCTTGAGGATGTGGGTTACAGCAGGTGACTAGATTGTAGGTCCTGGAGGCACCATGAGAAGACAGCAGCTGCCGAGAAAAGGGGGAAACTGAGTCAAGCTGAAGGTTTCTTAGGAAGAAAACAAATTCTGAACCATCAGTCTGAAAAATAAGAATAGTCCAAGGGGTATGGACCAGATGGAATGTGCAGACTCGGAGAGTCACAGGAACTCCTGGGTGGAAGGATGGGCAGCTACAGAGAATGCCTCGGTTAAAGGCTCAGTGGCGAAGAGGAGAACCCTTCCCGTGAGAAATGATCCAGGACCACCGTCCCACAACAAGGCCACGGACAGTCAGGAGTCAGGGTAGTGTTCTGGCTCATATCTCCCGGACCCCTCTGCATCCTGAATGCTCCCAGAATCCTCAAAAACTACCTAAGGCAGAAAAGATGTACTCCTCCCATGAGTCCAACTTGGAGCCGGCATCTTCGGAGAGAGGTGAATAGGTTTCAAAATTCTGACCTTGAGGACCAGATGCACAGATGCCTCCGCCAGCCCTGCTGGGATCAGGAGGGCAGTTCACACCTGCCTCCAGAGGCAGGTCGGGCTTCAAACATCTCGCTTCAGTCCCAGGAGCAGAGCGATGGAGGAAAACTTCCCGCCTTGATAAGGGCTGAAATGACTTCCCACTCTGGCGCCTGGACTTGGCCCGTCTGTTCTGGAACCACACCTGGGAGACAGGAGGAAAGCATTACTCAGCTGCTTTGAGTTGGAGTTTTTGCTGTTGGTTTTTGGGGGGTTTTACTCAGGTTGTAGCCAAGGATGACCTTGACCTTGATTCTCCTTCCTCCACTTAAGCAGAGCTGGGGTTACAGGCATGCACCATCATCTGGTTTATGTGGTGCTGGGATCATACCATGCATGCTAGGCAAGTGAGCTGTATTCCCTGGAATTTTTGTGCCATCGCTTCGTTCACAACTAACAATATAAATTAGTTATTATTAACCATGGCTCTCTGCTCAGAGCCTGTGGTTTACGGAAAGCACTTGAGCTGGTAGTTTGATGGTCAGAGAACCAGACCTTCTCGGCCATTCTCAGATGCAAAAGCTGGAATGGTGCCTGGTTCTATCCACACTTGCTGTATTTGGTTTGGATATACAGGCAAGGATAACATTTAGTGCCTTGATCCTTCTGCCTCTAGCTCCTAAGTGCTGGGATTTCAGGCATGCGCTACCACACTTAGCTTCTGTCTACACTTTATATGGGACATTTGTAATGAGAAAAGAGGTCACAGAAGTGAAGGCACCCGAAGCCCTTAGGCAACAAAGAAACAAGCTTCTCTGCTTTGGTGGCAGACATTCGAATTATGTAGAGTCCAGTTTTGAATGTCTGGACTCCCTTACTGAAGCAAGTAGGTTATTTTTCCTTAGTGAACCTCATTTCTGTTTGTAAATTTCTTTGCTATTTCTCTGTGAATACTGAAGATGTCCTGCTTAGGAAGCCTCTGGTGACAGACACAGCTGGAGGTGGGTGATGGTGGTGATGGTGGCCACGGCGGCGCACACCTTTAAGCCCAGGACTCATGGGAAGCAGAGGCAGATGGAGTCGAGGCCAGCCTGATATACAGTGAGTTCCAGGATGGCCAGGGCTACACAGAGACATGCTGGAGAGAGAGAGACAGAGAGACAGAGAGAGACAGAGAGAGAGAGAGAGACAGAGAGACAGAGGGACAGAGGGACAGAGGGACAGAGAGTGACAGAGAGACAGAGAGACAGAGAGACAGAGGGACAGAGGGACAGAGGGACAGAGAGTGACAGTTGAATAACCACAGTACAGGGGAAGGGATTGGGGGAGTCCACACTCTCCTGGGATCAAACGAGGCCTCCTACATAAAACTGCACTTGGGCAGGGACTAATTAATAATAGTCAGGAAGGCAAGCTTCCAATCCGGGCGTGGAGGGGACACACCTGTAATCCAAGCACCCAGGAAGCCGAGACAAAAGGATTGTGAATTCAAGTCCAGTGAACCTGTCTCAAATACACACACACACACACACACACACACACACACACACACACACACACACCCCGGGGATGGGGGCAGCTTCTCCCAGAGACTCCAGGATTCTGATCTAAATGACTTCGGACAATAAACTCACTTTGTATTCGATTTTTCAAAGTTACAAGAAGTCCCTTGCTTGTCGTAAAGGTACCTGGTGATCCAACCCTGCTCTACGACTTAAAATCAAAGTCAGAGGAAGGCTCATGAGACAGCACCCCGTCCTTTATCTTCTTACTGGACACTGAAAAAGTGCCCGACTGCTTCAAAAGTGCCCGACTGCTTCCCATCACCTTCCTGCGGGGACCTTTCCAGGGGGTCAGCAAGCCTCCTAGCACGGTAACGAGGCCGTTACCGACATCCCTAATTAGTAGTCTAGAATCATAACAACCATGACGTTCAAAGAGAGTAACTTGTCCCCACCACCACCACCACCACCACCACCAAAAAAAATTGACCCAACAAGCCGGTGACTCCCCAGGACCTCCACTCTAGCGCGCACTTGCAAAACGTGACTCACCAAACGCGACTCACCTGGATCCTGGACTCGGGGAGCAGCGTGAGCGCCGCCAGGCGCTCCCGCAAGTGGATGTCGGGGTACATGGTCTGGCGGAAGACGAGCTCCAGCAGCTGCAGCTGCTCCGAGCTGAACGACGTGCGCTTGCGGCGCTGCGGCGCCGACGGGGCGGCCGCGCCTTTAGGGGGCCCGGGCGGATCCAGGCCAGCCGGGGTCTGCGCTGCGGGTCCAGGACTTGGGCTTGGAAAGCACGGAGTGGCCGCTGGGGCGCGGGAGTCCGGGGGCGCAGGGGGCAACCCGGTGGCCGGGCGCGCGGACGGGAGCAGCGGCCCTCCGGGGTGCGCGGCCGGGAAGGCGGGGAAAGCAGCGCCCTCCGCGAACTGGAGCTGCTGGGACCCTGCTGCGGCCATGGCTCCCGGACACCGCCCGCGACCCCCGCGCGCCTGCAGTTATAGCCGCCCGGGGCTGGGGAGGGGGCGGCGGCGCCATCAAAGGCATGGGCCACGTCTCCTTGGGGTGCGAGCCCGCCCCAGCCCTGCCAGACGCCGCGGGAATAATCGCTTCCGCTGACCTGGGGACGCAGGGAGGGAGGCGCGAACTTGAGCGGGACCGCGCCGTCCCTTCCCCGCCCATCTGCCAGCTAGCCCGACCACCAATCCACATACCTAGAACCGATCTGCTCCAGAGGGGCCACCCCAAGTGCGGGCCAGATTTGAACAGAACACCCTCTTCTGGGTCGGAAGGCCCCTCAAGAGCGCCCGGATCTCTCCAGGGGCCGGCTTCTCAGGTCCCCGCACTGAGCCTGGCCTGCTGTCCGCCTGTCACCATCAAAGGCGCTGTTTACCACCCCCGCTATGTGCTAGACCTTACTCCAGGTTGGTCAAACAGCCTAGCCCTGCCCTCCGCCAAACCACCCTGACACATCCTGAATCCGAGGGGGGTGAAGATTAAGGGACCTCAAAGGAGACAGGCACACATCCTGAGCAGCGATGATGCTCCTGCCTGGAATATCTGTGACATGTCAAAAGGATGCTGGAGGCCGGGCGGTGGAAAGTGGTACCGGGTCAGCGCTCCTAGAGAGTCAGTCCCACTAGTGCTCAGAAGCAGAGGAAATCAAACCACTTCTTGAAGTTTCTGCTCCCTCTGACGCCAGCACGATTTCTTTTGTCCCCTGTTCATTTGAGGTTCCCATGTTGTTTTATGCTGATTTGTAGCTGAATTGTGACTTTTGTATTTGTTTCCACTCGTGTATACATGCATTCATTTTTTCATATAAATTTCCCCCCCAACCCCCACCCTCTGGTCCTGGGGATAGAACCTAGAACCTGGAATACCCTACACAAGTCCTCCACTGAGCTATATCCTCTGACTTCTTTTGGCTTTTGTTTTGCAGTGTGTGTGTGTGTGTGTGTGTGTGTGTGTGTGTGTGTGTGTGTCTGTCTGTCTGTCTGTCTGTCTCTGTCTTTCTGTGTGTGTATCTGTCTCTGTCTGTGTGTGTGTATCTGTCTCTTTCTGTGTGTGTGTGTGTGTGTGTGTGTGTGTGTCTGTGTCTGTGTGTGTCTGTGTCTGTGTGTGAAATTTTGCTAGGCAGTGCTCTCCCACCCTGAACATCTACCACATACAACACTGCAGATTGCCAGACCCTCAGTGAACATCTGTTGAACCAAAACCCAATTTGCTTAGTAGAGAAATCAGAGACCTGTATGCTACGACAGAAGGGCACAAAGAGGCACCAGAGCGCTGCTTCTACAGTCTCAAAAGGCTCTCTGCTGAGGGAGGAGGAGTGTTCCACAGCACAGCCCAGGACTGTTCCTGCTGCTTCTACAACGCTAATAGAAGGTCGTGAGTGCACATCATGTCTGTTTACATGCATGTGGTTCCCCGAGGAGGCCAAGAGAGGACGATGGGTCCACTGTAACCAACACGCTGGATGTGACCTGCCTGACATGGTGCTGAGAACTGAACCCCTGTCTTCTGGAAGAGCAGCAAGTGGGCATATCTTCACGATGGGCGATCTGGGAGCTGCTGAAAGTTCTAGGCTTCAGTTGTCTATCAGTTGGGTAGCAGTAGGAAAGTCTCCTGGCCTCCTGCATTCCATAGATTCTGAGAACCCATTTAGTCCAGTGGCTCTCAACCTTCTTTTTTTAATGGTTTTTCGAGACAGGGTTTCTCTGTGTAGCCTTGGCTGTCCTGGTATGCACTCTGGCCTTAAACTCGGAGATCTGCCTGTCTCTGCCTCCTGGGCACTGAGATTAAAGGTGTGCACCACCACCGCCCTGCTGGCTCTCAACCTTCTTAATGCTGCGACCCTTTGTACAGTTCCTTCCTCATGTTGTGGTGACCCCCAACCATAAAATTATTTTTGTTGCT
>CABHPP010000943.1:61512-74533 GCA_902168425.1 Peromyscus attwateri
ACACACACACACACACACCTCCAACCCCTCTCCTTTTCTTTCCTCTTTTATTTCTTTGCCAGATTTTCAGATTCAGAGTTTGGAATAGGAAATCAGATTTTTATTTTTCTATGCCTCCCTCTACCCCATGCGTATATCAGGGTCTTGTATATTCCAGGCTAGCTGGCCTCAAACTCTCCATGTAACCAAGGATGACTTTGAACTTCCGATCTGCCCACCTCCACCACTCAAAGCTTTAATTACAGGCATTCCACACAATGCCTGATTTCATGCAGTGTTGGAGATCAGACACAGGGCTGTGTGCCAGGCAAGCACAGTAACAACTAGGCTAGATCTTCCAGCATTTGTTTATTTATTTAGAAACTGGATCTCACTATGTAGCCTAGGCTGGCCTTGAACTTGAGATCTACCTGCCTCAGCCTCCTAAACATGAAATTTCATATCTACTTTTGTTCTTTTTTTCTGTGATGTTGAGGATCAAAGCCAGGGTTTTGCACATGCCAACAAGGTCCTTACCAATGAATTACATGCCTAGTCCATCACTCACTTTTAATCTATTACTTAAAATGAATTATTTAAAAGCAAAAACATTTATGGCTGTGCTAGACCGTGCTTATGTGTGTTCTTATATAGTAAACATGTGTGTTCCAATCTTACTCTTCAAGAAATACACTACAATCCAGATCAAAGCCCAGAGACCTGAAGAGATGGTGTGCCAAGCTGACCTCCAGATATGACTATGGCAACACTGGACCCCAGTCATCTTGGGAGGTGAAAGATACCCAGTCTCTGCCACCTAGGAGCTGCTGCCCTTCAGCCACAGTGATGACTGCATTGCTGTACCTGAAGAGATCCAAAGGTTAACCTCAAGAGAAAACCAGAGGGCGATGGCTGGTGCTCCCAGTGGGAGCTTTCCAGCAACAGCTGGGGTTTGCAAAGAGACTCAGGCTGGGTTCTGGGCTGTAGGAATTCTCCAGCCTGCTATGTGGAAATCCTCCCAGGTTCCTTGTCTGTCCCTGTCTTCCTCCACCATCTGCCCCAGAAATGAGCTGGTTGAAACAGCGGCAGGCTGAGCACTCCTGGGAGTCGGGAGTGTGCGGCTGAGCAACCCCAAGAGGTGTTCAGAAATCAGCGTGCAATTTATGGTCTGACAATCCTCCAAACTGACCAACAGACATCATCTTCCTTCAGATTTGTCCCATATCACAATCTGTATTGAACAAGAGCTCAGCTTCTCCCATTCTCTCTTCCTATTGCTCTAAATTTGGCTTCCATGTTTTCTTATAACACGCACCCCACCACCTCCGTGTGTGTGTGTGGGGGGGGGGTGTGAATGTGCACACACATGAGTTGTCACAGGACAGTTTGTGGGAAATCATTCTATGCTTCCTCTATGTCAATCCAGAGACTGAACTCAGCCATCCACCTCGACCTGCTGAGTATCTGTCTGGCTCTGAGTTGAGTTTTTGCTTGTGTGTACTTGGATGTGCCTAGAATATAGTCCTTAGTCCTTGTGCAGGTACAGAGAAGGCTCAGGCTGGACCTGGAAGTGACAGAGAGAAAAGCTCTCAGACAGGCATGTTGGCACACATCTGGAATCCCAACACTCAGGAGGCGGAGAGGGGAGGGTTTCTGTGAGTCTGAGGTCAGCCTGGTTTACATAGCAAGTTTCAGGATAGCCAGGGCTATATCATAGAGAGACCCTAGTTCAAGAAAAGGAGAGAGAGAGAGAGACCGATTTTCATGCCCTTCAGCATTGCTTCAGTATTAATTAAAATCATGTTCGCAAAATCCAGCTGTGGTGGTGAAGGCCTGTTGTCCCAGTACTTGGGAGGTTGGGGCAGGAGAATCATACCAAGTCTCATCTTATCTACGTAGGGAATTCCAGGCCAGCCAGGGAGACATAACAAGACCCTGTCTCAGAAGCAAAAATAAGTAAATAAATAACGTTTATAAATATATTTATTTATAAATAAATAGAGCACAGATGTTTTGGAGTGTATTTAAGCCTTTTGAGACTTCTTGTTTTACTATTATTTTTTGAGACAGGGTCTCACCATGCTATCTAGGCTGGCCTGGAATTTTTGATCCTCCTGATTTGCCTTTCTCGTGCTGGGAATACAGCAAGGCAGCCTCGATTTTTGGACGAATAACTGTGCTATGATATTTGGGATTGCATCCTGGAAAAGAAAAAGGCTATAAATGAAGAAATGGATAAAATTTGATTTAACAAGACCAACACCGAAGCATGTCCAAGGGCCTAGATTCCCTGAAGAGCAAAACAAAAACCAACAAACAAAGCTGAAGCAAAGGATGCAGTGTGGTGTATCTGTACAGAGACATCTGGGTTTCCCCTTGTTCGTGGACGAGGGCTGGGGGATGGCAGCCACTGCCGAGGATCTGCAAAACTCCCCTCTGCACATTCGAGTGCAATGAAAGTCACCTACTGCGCTTTTGTCTGAGGACTTCTCATGAATACTCTGTACGAGGGCCGAGCGCGGACAAAAGGGCTTGGCGGGCAGAGGCACTTGCCGCTAAGGCTGACGACCTGAGACTGAGACTGACCCCAGCACCCACAGAAGGGTTAGAGAAGCAACTTCGCGAAGTTGTCCTCTGACCTCCATGTAAGCACCATGGCACAAAGAGCCCCCCAAAATTAATAAACACTTTGTGTGTGTGGTGAATGTGCATGTACATGTTTGTATATGTATACGTGTGTGTGTGTGTGTGTGTGTGTGTGTGTGTGTATGTGCATGTGTGTGCCTGTGTATGGAGGTTAGGGATGATGTAAGGTGTCTTTCTCAATTGCTCTTTATCTTACTTTTTAAATTTTATTTATTTATTTGTGTGTGTGTGTGTGTGTGTGTGTGTGTGTGTGCACATGCATGTGAGTGTAGTGCTGACAGAGACCGGAAGATAGCATCAAACCCCTGAAGCTGGAGTTCTAGGCAGTTGTGCTCTGCCCAGCACGGATGCTAGGAACCAAACTTGCACCCTCTGCAAGAGCAGCAAGTACTCTTCACCACTGAGCCATCTCTCTGGCCCCTTCGACTTAGCTCTTTGCTATGGGGTCTGTTGCTGAACGGGGAGTTCACGGATTTGGCTAGAGGGGCTGGCAGCAAGCTCCTGGGGTCTAATTGTTTCTTGTCTCCCAGCACTGAGACTCCAGGCATGTTCTCTTGTGCTAGGTTCTTACATTTATGGTGATGATCCAAACTCAGGTCCCCATGCTTGAACAGAAAGCACTTTAACCACCAAACTAAGAACATAAACAAATTTTATGTTCTGATGGCTATTTCTCATCTATAAACATATATTAAATAGTAATTCTTTCATATTAATTTCTCCATGGGAAATATAAAGAGTCCTTCTTCTTAATAAATATATTCAAATTAGCTGGACATAGTGGCACACGCCTTTAATCTTAGCACTAGGGGGCCAGAAGCAGGCAGGTCTCTGTGAGTTCAAGGCCAGCCTGGTCTGCAGAGTGAGTTCCAGGACAGCCAAGGCTACATAGTAAGACCCTGTTTCAAAACAAAACCAACAAAATAATCTTTAAATTATACATACCCAGAGAGAGAGAGAGAGAGAGAGAGAGAGAGAGAGAGAGAGAGAGAGAGAGAGTTGTTTCATAAATAGATACATTGTGAAGTTTAAGGCTCCATAAAGGACCTTGTTAGGAAGAAACAGGCCAGTACCCTGGTTACTGAATAGCAGATTGAAGTCCAAGGCTAGCTCAGACAGCCATAGCTAAGATTAGGGTCTGGATTTGCCCTCTCCAACCCCAGGGCCAACTCATATGACGAGATGTGCTAAATGTTTTGGGTCACTATTCATATTTAGTGTTGATAACATCTGTTGAAACAGACACAGGTGAGGACTAGGTCATATAGAAAGCGATCCTCAGACAAGCCTGTGCCATGGGGGAAGACCTGGTTACCCAGAGCCACAGCCAGGCTGGGACAGACGAGACCACTTGTTGCAACCTCTTCTGCGTCTACCTTTTCCATCCCCAACACCCAAATATCAGAGGCCTGTGCTTCCTCCCCAAGTGCTAAGTGCTCTCTCCCCCTGCTCTTTGTTGTTGGAGTTGGGCCCTTTTCCTGGGCTGCCCTGACCTGTCCTGGTGGAGGAGCCCCGGGTGTTTATTAAAGGGGAAACCAGGAAAAGGCAGCCCAGGGGAGCCAATGGCTCAACCTCCCCCTCCAGATCTCAGGGGTTCTTTGTCCCTTTGATCCTGGCCTCACTGTGATTTCCTCTGCTCCGCTCCCCACCTTCAGTTTCTGAAGTTTATTTCACAGCCAGTGGTTACAATAGACAGAGACAGTGTCCTTCCGAAAGGCCTAACGCAGCAAGCCATTAGAAGCCTTTCTGTGTTCTCCGGGAGGGAGGCATGAATTCATAGGACTGACGCAGCATCACTTTTGATCCTGGCATGGGGAATCTTCAAAAAGAATGGCACCTTTTCTTCTTGCAGGTATTTGTGCCAGTGCTTCTGGGTAGGAAGGGCTCCTCTGGGGGAGTCTTTTATGAACTGTGATTTATGCGACCCACCAATAAGGTGGAAAACAGCAGAGAAAGGAAACACTGGAAATAAAGATCTGAAAGAACTATCAGGATGCTTGAAGCCAGGCGTGGTGGGGCACATCTCAGCAAGACCCTGCGTCGAAGTTTCAACAGGAAAGAATGTTTGGTTCTCGAATCCATCGTCTGACATCAAGATGTAACTCTCTGGAACACGCCTACCGAGCCCTTGAGCGGCTGGGTGGCTTTCACTGCACCTGCGCAGCTCATGTGACTCACCTCCTCCTTGGAGATCTCCCCTAACTCTGACTCAACCCACCCCTATTAAGTGCCCCAAATATACTTTCACTTTGTCTCATTACTTTTACAAACAGTGCCACTTGTTTGTTTGGGGGTTAATTAAGCTCATTAGCACTGAGACTTTGGTTGCTAGCTACCATTTCCCATTAGAAGCGGGGGGAACACTCCTTGGAGAAACAGCCCATTCTAAGGTTGAAACAGCAAATATTTTAGATACAGATGAAAATGAGAAAGAGTGGCAAGCTATGGAGGAGCAGGTATGCTAAAGAAATAATCTGGGGACGGGGCAGGTAAAGGAGCTTGCTGCCGAGGAGAAAGCTGGTTCCTGCAAACTGTCCTCTACAGATGGGATGCGCACACACACACACACACACACACACACACACACATGAAATGTAATAACAACAATAAAAAATTTTAAGAATTACCTGGTTTGGCCTGGAATCGCTTGCCTAGCATATATGAGACCCTGGCTTAAGTCCTCGGAGCCAGACAGAGGAGGAAGAAGCAGAGGAGGAGGAAGAGGGAGAAGGGGAGAGGAAGAAGAGGAGGGGGCAGCAGTGCTGGGTTGTGACACAGTAGTAGAGCACTTATCCACTTACGTTGGGGACATGGGCTCCATCCCCAAGGATTACAACAACAACAAAAGTCAGTGCATTTGAAATAAGTGGAGACAAGGAGACTGGAATGGTGGGGGTGTGGGGTTGGGGAGGGCACCCACTCTCCAGGCTGGCCAGGAGCAGGAGGAAGCCCGCACCTCAAATGAGCTCAGACAGGAGCGGGTTTTGTTGAAATCACAGCACCAAGCTTCATTTGCTGCGTCCCCAGGGAGCACCACTCCCAAGAGTGTAGCATGAGTCTTAAAAGTTCTTATTAATAAAATCAAACCCGAGGCCAGTTATTGGGGTAAATACTGGAAGGTCAGAGAGGTAGAACAAGCCACAGCTAACCTCACCTGGCAAACTTCTCAGCTGATCTTGTTTCCTCAGACTGGAGGCCTCTGAGTCCTCATCCAGAATGGGTCTCAGCTGAACTGCTGCTAGAAGCCTGAATGCTTAGCCAAGCCAAATGCTTCTCCAGGCCAAATGCCTTGAGTTTCTGGTCCTCACGCCTTATATACCTTTCTGCTTTCTACCACCACTCCCTGAGATTAAAGGCTTGCTTTCTGGGATTAAAGGCGTGAGTCACCATGCTTGGGTGTATCCTTGAACACATGGATTTCTGCCTCTGGAATGCTAGGATTAAAGGCGTGTGCTACCACTGCCTAACCTCTGTTTAATATTGTGGCTGTTCCGTCTCTGACCCCAAATAAGTTTATTAAGGTACACAATATTTTGGGGAACACAATACCACCACACAAGAGCACTGGAGTTGCTGGTAGGAGGCAGCTCTGCCTGTGGAGGGAAGGCTCCAGGAGACAGGGAGGACAGAGGCTGAGTCTGGAAGCAGTGCCGGGCAGGCGGGTTGTGAGGAACAACAGCAGATGGACACACATCAAGGTGCAGATGCATGCGTGCCAGGCCTGTGCCCAAACAACTGTGAGGAGCTGATGCGGCCCTGGACAGGGACTGGGAACCAGGGCTCTGCATCCCGAGGATGTGGAAGGAGTAAGTTGCTTACCTGCAGAAAGGACAGCAGGCTCTTCCTCCACTGCCCCAGAGATACTGTCTCTCCGAGGAACCATCTTCTCCACCTCGGCTGTCCGGTACAAGTAACCGGGGACTCTGAGTGGACATCTGGGCTGTCTCTAGCGATTTCCCGTATTGTTACATTTCCCCCATGAGAATTAGCTCGGGAAGGCCCAGCAGAGGACCAGATCAGAACTGTTCAGTGTGTGTGTGTGTGTGGGTGTGGGTGTGTGGGTGGGTGGGTGGGTGGGTGTGGGTGTATGTGTGTGCTTGTTTGTGTATGAAATACCACAGTGTGCAAATCAAGCTCAGAGGACAACAGCTTGCCAGAATTGGTCCATTTCACTGGCATATCCCAGTCCTTTCAAATCTACAATATACCGAAGAATATTCCTTCCATCATGTGGACCAAAGGGATCAAACTCAGTTCATCAAGCTTTGAGGCATCCACATGTACCTGCTGAGTTATCTCACTGGCCCTTTTTTGAGATAGGGTCTTACAATGTCGCCCAGGCTGTTGGTGAACTTGATGGCTATCCCCCTGTTTCAGAGTGTGGGAATTATAACCATGTGTCACCACATCTGACTTTTGTTTTGATTTTTAAAACACAGTTCAGTGTCCAGAACGTCAGCAGTCCTGTTTGTCTCTCCATTTATTCTGCACTAGGCATGGAACCCAGGACTTCACAGCTACTGAACTGTATCCCTAACCTCACAACAAACCATATTCAAGCAGCAACATACCGTGTCTCCAATGTGCCTAAAATACTATAAAATCTGTAATAAGACTCTCAATATTTATTTGATTTGTTAAATGAAAAAATTTCTGAGCCAGGCAGTGGTGGTTCATGAGTTTAATCCCAGCACACAGGAGGCAGAGGCAGGTGGATCTCTGAGTTCCAGCCCAGCCTGGTCTAAAGAACGAGTTCTAGGACAGCCAGGACTACATGAAACATCCCCACATCCCCACACTCACACACACACACACACACACACACACACACACACACACACACGAAAAGAAAGAAAGAAAAAGGAAAAAATTCTGAGTGCACAACCCACTGTCTGTTTCAGGAGAAGGGGGCCTGAGCGAGAGCAGGCATACTCTTAACTTTACTTACGTACTTTTGAAGCATTGGAGACAGCAATTGTCCCTGAAACTCTTGTGATCTTCGGTATATTGTAGATTTGAAAGGACTGGGATATGCCAGTGAAATGGACCTGGACCCGCAGGTATTTGGGAAGACCCTGCATTACCAAGGCAAGTCCTGCTTTGGAATTGTCAGCCACTGAATCAGGTGGGAGAGCAGTGTGAGTTCACTCCAGCAAGTCTGTAGGCAAGGCTTGTCTGGGCTGTGGCCTTTGGGGCCACCTGTCTTGATCCAATGATACAACCTGGGAAATCTAGGCTGAGAATTAGGTTGAAAGAAGCACATGGTGCCGGGCAGTGGTGGCACATGCCTTTAATCCCAGCACTCGGGAGCCTGGCACTCAGGAGGCAGAGGCAGACAGATCTGAGTTTGAGGCCAGCCTGGTCTATAGAGTGAGTTCCAGGACAGCCAAAGCTACACAGAGAAACCTTGTCTGGAAAAACAAAACAAACAAAAAAAGAAATGCATGGCTTGGGGACAGGTGTGTGTTGGTTTCTTGGTGCTCTTTGAGGACTGGAGGAGTCCAAGGGGACTGAGGGGCAGGGGCAGCCAGGGCCCAGGTGAGGCTACTGGGAACATCCACCCCACTCTAAGGCTTCTACCCGCTATCAGCCTGCAGCTCCATCCTCACCTGTGTGTAGGCATCCTTTCCCAGTCTGGAACCTGCTCCATCCCAGTGATTCCCCACCACCTATACAGTCGCTCACCAGAGTTCTTGACCTTGCTTGGGGTTCCGTCCCGAAGGAAGTGAAGGCGTGTGAACTCTCAAAAGAAACCCTTTTCCCAAGAGCGGGTCATTGTCCTCTGCCGGGTACTCGGTCTTCCGACCTATACTGATGTCACTAGGGTAGGATTCCTTGTACAGTTGGTCATGGAACCCACCAGAATCTGTACCTGACTTGTTCACTGTACCTCAAGGTTAGCCCGGAATGTGCTGGTCCAGAGCAAAGGTTCAGTCAGTGTCAGAAAGGGACATTTGAAGGGGTCAGGTGCCACTGCTGCTGACCTATAAATGACCCCAGACACCCCTGTGCCTCCAGATCAGGACTCCATAACATGAGCATCACAGAGTTTTCAATTGGTCTTCAAGTAGTTCCTTATTGGTTGACAGCCCTCAAGCAAGTCCCTTGACTCTGCAAGCTTTGCTTTCCCTGGGTGTACCTGCAGAGTACACCCCGGAGGAGTGGAGAAGCTTGCCTTTGGGACTTTTTTGTAAGGTTTGTTTTTTGTTTTGTTTTGTTTTCCTCGAGACAGGGTTTCTCTGTGTAGTTTTGGTGCCTGTCCTGAAACTCACTCTGTAGACCAGGCTGGCCTTGAACTCACAGAGATCCACCTGCCTCTGCCTCCTGAGTGCTGGGATTAAAGGCATGCGCCACCACCGCCCGGCTACCTTTGGGACTTTTTAAGCTGTCTGGCTTCCTGGACCTTCATCCTGGTGCAAGCCATTGATTGCATGTTCCAACACCCAGCTTAAGGTGTTTCTTGTTGTCCTCTGCATGTGAGAGCCAGTCCTGGTACAGAGTGAGGCTGCAGACTGAGGGATCCCAGGGGAGTTATTCACATTTACTTTAGCTCTGCCTTCAGCCCCGCCACCTACCCTGACTGCCACCTGGCCAGGCCCCTGGCAAGGAACCTACCCAGCCCACCCAAGTCTGTCACATCTCATGTACAAAGCCCACTACTTTGCAAAGTAGGTGTTTTTCTCATGTGTGCTGGTTTTGGCTTCCATCTGGTCTGTGAGATCCTGGTGGGCAGGCCTTAGGGGATCTCAGGGCAGCTCTGGTGGTGGATGTTGAGACAGTGGTTCTATGGGGGCTCTGAGGCCTCATACTCATGAGGGTGCTGAGGAAGAGACTAAAGCACCCACTCGCCTGCTACAGCACACGGGGTAACGACAGAGCTCATCCGAAAATGAGACTCTGGACGGGTGGCAGTGGCGCACGCCTTTAATCCCAGCACTCAGGAGGCAGAGGCTGGTGGATTTCTATGAGTTTGAAGCCAGCCTGGTCTACAGAGCGAGTTCCAGGACAGCCAGGGCTATCACAAAGAATGAGACTCTGGTTTGCCATTTTCCTAGAAGGCACAGGGGGCTTCTGTCAGTCTTGCAGATGTCTCTCAACTAGTCTGTCTCCAGAGGCACTAGACACCCAGCTAAGGGTTTGCAGCTCTGCAGCCTGCCTCAATGGACAGCAACTCTTAAAGTCGTGGGGCAAGTATACCTGTTTCCCTCTCTTCTTCTCTGGGAGCTTTGGTAGCTGAAACTTTTCCCTTTCTTTAAAAGGCTCAGATGAAAGGCTGTGGTGGGATGAAAGGCTCTGGGGCCCTGGCTGGAGGATGTGCTCAGCTGACGGGTAGTTGCGAAGCCACCTGGAGAGGTGCCAGTGGAGAATTAGCATGCCATCAGCCACACCTAGGGTGTGAGGGCGCTGAAGCCTGGAGGGGCCCTTATCAAGAATGAAATCTGTCATTTCCCTGAGAAGGGGCCCTGAGTCCAAGGCTTGGGGACCAGAAAGGTGGCCCTGAGTGAGCCCCACATTCATCCATGAGCCTTGGTTTCCAGACACAGGAGAGACTGAACACAGCTGTCCCCAAACTCAGAGGCATGTTGAGGTCCTGAAACACCTGTGTGTGTGTGTGTGTGTGTGTGTGTGTGTGTGTGTGTGTGTGATGATGGACAAAGTTTTTACCACAGAACCACACACCCAGCCCTAGAGCACAGCGATTATTTCCATCCATCTCTAAACTATACATTAGAAGGCAAAGCAAGACAGACCTGAAAATCACGGATGTCATCTTCCTATAAGTTCTTAGTCTGGATTCATTCATCTCCTTTGCTCAGTTATTAAACAACCACAGAGCTTGCCCAAGGAGATGGCTCAGTGGATAAAGTCCTTGCGTTGCAATCAACCCTGACAACCTGAATTAGAGCTATGAAATCCATGTGCAAAGCTGGATAACAATAACCTCAGCACTCCCAGGTGAGAAACAGAGAGAGGAAAACCACCTCGTGGATGTTAGCCTGGAGTGTCTGCCCAAGCAGCAGAAACAAGAGAGACCCTGCCGCAAACAAGATAGGAGTGGAGAGCTAACTCCTGAAAGTTGTCCTCTGACCTCCATACATATTCCCTGGCACCACTGAGTAGTCTGAGCTACTGTAAGGCTGAGACATGAGGATCAATGGAGCTGGGGGTTTAAGACTAGCCTGGGCACATAGTGAAAACCTGTCTTGAGAAAAAGAATAGCAAGTAGATGATCTCATCACACTGTTTTCCAGGAGTGGCAAAGCTTGTCCACAGAGCCCCAGATTGTCTCAAATGGAGAGGTTTAAAGCCTGAAAGGCTGACCCCTCTCCTCCCATCACCTTTCCTCAGCTCTATCAGTAAGGCACTGGAACAACCCTGCTTTCAGATCTCATCAAGACCTGTGAGGAGGCTCTCGATCTGCCCTGGGGACCCAGGTGGCGAGAAGGGACCTACAGACACATAGACTTCTCCAGAAAAGAGATGATCATCAAGCTCATAGATTTGGCTGGTACTGTGTTCAAAGTTGCTGGGATGGAGGGTTCAGATGACCAAACTCCTATTGGGTTTTCATTTATATAAAGTTCCTTGGTACTCAGCCTCTCCTTTTGTTAGGATGGATGCTTGTCCTCCTCCACAGTGTTCTAGGGCTTTGGGGAGACCCTGAGTTCTTCCCTGGTTGAATGTTGTATCATGTGCAGTAGGAAGTAGCCCTCAGCTGCCCAGGGAGCACTGTTGTCACTCTCTGTTGAGAGATACAGGCTTATTCTTCTCTAATCCTTTCCATGGAGTCTGGCCAACCACCCACTTCACATGGATCCAGTTATAACTGTTTTCTGTCCCACCAGCCAATTCCCAAATAACCACACAAAGGCTTATTATTAATTATAAATGCTCGGCCTATAATTATAAATGCTTGTTTTTAACTAGCTCTTATAACTTAAATTAACCCATTTCTATTAATCTATGTGTTCCTCTGAGGCTCGTTTACCTCATCTATGAATTTCCCATGTTGCTTCTTCTGCGTCTGGCTTGCAACTCCTCTGACTTTGCCCTCCTTCTTCCCAACATTCTTTCTGCCCTGAAAATCCTGCCTAACTATCAACCAGTCGGCTTTTTATTAACAATGAGAGCAACACATCTTCACAGTGTGCAAAAGGATTATTTCACAGCATACAACTATGCTTAAGGGTCTTAGCTCTCTCTCTCTCTCTCTCTCTCTCTCTCTCTCTCTCTCTCTCTCTCTCTCACACACACACACACACACACACACACACACACACACACACACACTTACACTTAGAAACAGGTGGTGACTTGGGACAGCTCCTGACAGAGCCCACAGACTGAACCCGTTGAAAGGAGGAAGCAGGGCAGTGCTGAACATGTTTCTCAAGAGGCTGTGTGACCGACCAGCCACAGCCCACTCTCATCATGTGCCATTCCTCCCGATGATATGTGGGGAGGATCCACTCACACTTCCAAACTCTACTCAGTCTTTGGACGCCAATGTCTCAGGGATGGGTAAAGCCAGAGCTGCCCACCTCAGAACTCTGCCTCCTTGCTATCACACAGGAGCATCAGGAATCAGTCCACGTCCTTTCTGAGAACCCCAAATGAGTGGAGTCTTGAGGTAACAACCCTGTCTTCAGACAACCAATCTAGGGACAAAAGGGAGAGGTGCTCCCTGCTGTGCAGTGGCCTGGTAGTGGCCAGTGTGTCCTCCACCCCACCCTCTCTCAGCACTCCTAAACACGACCTCAGTCCCCACTAAAAACTTGGTTTTATTATTATTGTGTATATGACGTACGTGGAGGGGCCCGCCATGCCACGGCTTGCGTGAGGATGTCCAAGGATAACTTTGTGGAGATGGTTCTCTCCTCTCACCTTGACGTGGGCTCCAGGGATTGAACTCTTGTCCCCTGGCTTGTGCCTTGTCTCACGGAGCCACCCCGCCACCCACCCGTTGTCATTTTAAAGTACACAACACCGTGGCATTTAGTACATTCATATTGTTGTGCAACCATTAGGTCTATCCAGAACCAAGATAGTCAGTCCTGTTAGCCCTAAAGGGGACCTCCACTAGCCAGTGACTCCCCATTGCTCCCAGTAACCACCAATTAGTACTTCCTGTCTCTGCAGATTTGCCTATTCTAACTACTCTGACTGAGACAGTGGGTATCACTGTTTTTCAAATGAAGATATTGATACACTGGGGATGGGACCAAATAATTTACCTCAGACTTGATTATCTAAGCTGTTTTGTGTGCAAGGATAGACTTGAACTCAGTTCTGCCTTATGCTACACTATAGTCTAATTTCTCTGTCACAAATCTCCAATGCTCTTACTTTGTGTGTGTGTGTGTGTGTGTGTGTGTGTGTGTGTGTGTGTGTGTGT
>CABHPP010000943.1:79743-93091 GCA_902168425.1 Peromyscus attwateri
GCCACCAACGCCCGGCCTTTACTCTTTCTTTAAAGACTTTATTATTTTTGAACTTTTTCTTTCTGTGACTGTCTATACCCATTTATTTATTTATTTATTTACTTACTTACTTACTTACTTATCTATTTATTTATTTTTACTGTGTCTGTTGTTTAAAGGTTTGGTTTGGTTTTGTTTTTTTGTTTTTTTTTTGTTTGTTTGTTTTTGGTTGGGACCACTTTACTGCGTGTCTGCAACCTTCTCGAACTCCTAGAGCCAAGCCTTAAACCTGCCACATAGATCTGCACATGGCACTGGCTGGCTCAAGCCTGCAGGTAGCAGCCAGGAGCCATGTCTCTGTACGTCACAGCCTGCCTGATAGACTGCAATACTAGGAAGCTGTGTTGGGCTCCATGTTTGTGTGTTTGGAACTTCTTTTTAAACTTCCTCAGGTCCTATGTGGAAATGCATGCCTCTACATTGGATGTCACATGTTACGAATCTTTCTCTGTTTGGCCAGCCAGCTCCCAAATAATGACACAGAGACTTACGTTAATTATGAAAGCTCAGCCTGTAGCTTAGGCTTGTTCCTAACTAGCTCTTATATCTTAAATTAACCCATATTTTTAAATCTATGTTCTACCACACGGCTTTTTATCTTTCTTTAATTCTGTACCTCCGACTTGTTCTGCATCTCCTGGCATTTCCTGTGCACCTAGGTTCACCCATAAGTCCCACCTATGCCTCCTGCTTAGCTATTGGTCATTCAGCTCTTTATTAAACCAATCAGAGGGTGCCTTGTCAAAGACACATCTTCACAGTGTAAGCAAATATTCCACAACAGAGATCTGCCTGCCTCTGCCTCCTGAGCACTGGCACTAAGGGTATGTGCCACTATGCCCAGCTAAAACTTTATTTTCTTTAGTAAGTTGATTTTTTTAAGGCATTTTGTCACAGCAGAAGAAAATGGTATTCAGTTTTCTCCATCCACCAGATGGTGTCTGTTCATCCTGGTCCATCTTCAGCAAGAACCCAGTTTGGTCAGTTTAATCAGAATCTCCTTGACCCTTGGTGCTCCCTCTGGTGGTGCTCCACCCACTGCCTCCATCCTGCTCCATGGCTGCCCATTCACACTTGGCCCTGGTCAGTTGGCATTGAGCCCTAAGTCTCCTAAGCCCTAAGGAGACGCCATAACAGTCTTCTTAACTTCACGATGTGTCCCCCGCCCTAACAGGCATCACTGAATTTTTTTTTAAATCATCCAGCACCTTTTGTGGCATGGCCTGTGCCCATTCCCAGATGTGTCTGGGAGTCCTCTCTGCTTAGGTGAGTCCATATGCTTGTCTGCTGTTGGCAGGATATTTCACAGGGTGTAAGCGCCCTCTTGGAAACTTGGTGAAATAAACTGGCCTATGTTAGTTCAAAGAGTATTCAGACTCCACAAAGAGACTGTGCTTTTCGATGTGCTAATCTAAGAAGTGAGATGAAGAGGAAGCTGCCACGCAGGGTGGACAGTGCATTTGTGGGGCTGGAGAGACGGCTTAGTGGTTAAGAGGACTTGAGTCCTATTCCTAGCACTCACATCAGACACCTGACCACTGACTAATTCTCCAGTTTCAGGGAATCCCATGCCCTCTTCTGACCTCGGCAGGGACTACATTCACACACACACACACACACACACACACACACATACATACACACACACACACAAGCCCATACTCTCTCATACACACATAATTAAAAACTGAAACTAAAAATAAAATTTTAAAGGCATAAGTGAGGGGAAAGGCCATTGATATGCTCTAAGAAAAGAGTTTAAACTAGGTGTGGTGGTGCATGCCTCTGACCTCAGACAGAGGAGGCTGAAGAAAGAGGATTCGGATTTGGGGTCCAGTCTGAGCTACTTTAGGAGACTTCATCTCAAAAACTAAGTAAGAGATGGGTAAGATGTGGGGGAGGATGTATAAGGAAGAAGATTCCTTGGGCCCAGGGGTCGTAGGCCAGGCTGGGGAATCTAATGAGACTCTCTCTTATTTATAGAAAAGAATGAGGATGAAGAAGAGGAAGAGGAGGGAGAGGAAGAGGAGGGAGAGGAGATGAAAGCAGCAGGGCATGATGGCTTATACCTCTGATCCTAGCACTCGGGAAGCTGAGGCAGGAGGATTGCTATGAGTTTGAGGCCAGGCTGGCTATGTCGTGAGTACCAGGTCCACCAAAGCTATGTAGCAGACCCTGTCTCAAAACTACAAATGACTGGGCTGGCTGGGGATGTAGGTAGAATGCTTGCCCAGCACATGTGAGGTCCTGGACTGGATCATACAGCACCATATAAAACCAGGCATGGGGGCACACGCCTATAATCTGGGTGGTTGGGAGATAGATGGAGGAAGATCAGAAGTTTGAGTAATGTATAAAATTGTCAAAGAAAAAATTTAAGTAATAAAAAAAATTAAATTAGAAAAATTGAAGTGTGAGGTCATCTTTGGCTACATAGTCAGTTCAAGGCCAGCCTGGTGAGACCTTGTCTAAAATGAAATGAAAGAAAAGAAAACGGAAAGAAAGACAGAAGAAAAAATTACAAAAACAATATCACTTTTTAAAAAATGAATAGATGCAACTTGACAGGCGAGACTGTGCCTTGGAGAAGCCCAGTGGCCTGTGCCTTCAGTCCTTGTCATAGGGTCTTTTATAACTGAGGCTCTGTTTAGCACCTCCGTATCTGCCTCAGCCGGAATCCTGCTGTCTGACACCTGGGAGGCCAACACGCTGGCCTGGCTTCGGCTTGCACACAACATTTTCCTGGATGTCTGACTCCTGCTGTTAGGAGATATGCAGGGAGACAGCAGCCCGACCAGCCGCAACCTCCCGCTCTCCCGGGCTCCCCTAGCATAATCAGGGAGTGTTCCCTAGAGGCAGAAGCCTCTGCGGTGGCTCAGTCCCGAGGGTGGCAGATGATCCACGGTGCACCGGCCGGCTCACCCACCATGGTCTTAATGTACACTAAAATTTCCAGTGAAGGGTCAACCATATAAACTAATTTTTTTTTTCCGAGACAGGGTTTCTCTGTGTAGTTTTGGTGCCTGTCCTGGATCTCACTCTGTAGCCCAAGCTGGCCTCGAACCTGCCTCTGCCTCCCGAGTGTAGGGATTAAAGGCGTGCGCCACCACCGCCCAGCATAAACTAATTTTTTTCCTTAGGATTTGTTTATAATTTAAAAGATCGTATCTCTGGGCTAGGGTGTATAGCCCAGTGGTACAGCACTTGCCTAGCGTGGGTGAGTCTGGGTTTCATTCCTAGCACCACGGAACCCAAACGGAAAAACAAAACTCAAGCGACACCCACAAACACACCACTCACTGCTATCTGCACGCATCCGTGGCAGAGGTTTCCTCGATGCTCCCATGGAGACAGGCAAGTATCTCTCCTCTTCACTGTACTCGGAGGGGTCATGCTCCAATATTCACAGTTCTATGAGGTGCTTTCCCTATGTTTCTCTTTTATATCACCATCAGGACACGTCCAAAGTCACTGTGTAAATACGCTTTTGGATGGATGAGTTTCCTTGAGTTTAGTAAAAAAAAAAAAACCTACTAAAAAATGATCTGCTTGACAAAGAGGCTTTAGGAAATGTTCTCTGAAGGAAAATGACCTGAATATCATGTCTGCTTAATCCACAACAAATGTTTATTCAGCATCGAACATGTGTCAGGCAGCAGGAGGCATCGCAGCCGTAGACTCTGACAAAAGATAAGAAGCCAGGTGTTGTCGAGGCAGGCGCGGGGGCGGCAGCGCACACCCTTAGTCCCAGCATTCGGGAGACAGAGGCAGGCAGATCATGGAGAGTTCAAGGCAGGGCCCAGCATTCAGGAGACAAGACAGAAGGATCTCCAGCTGAAGGCCAGCCTAGTTTGGGTGTACAGCCGGGTACATTGAGGGGTAAATACCCTAGTCTCTGCACCTCTTTCTTTCTTTGTTTTGATAGGCTCTTATTCTGCAGCCCTGTCTGGCTTTAAACTCATGGTAATTCTACTGTCTCAGCATCTCAAGGGCTGGCATTGAATTTGCACTTGAATTTGTGAAAAGTGCTCAAACATTTGTTGAATGAATGCTTCCTCCAGGGAATAATAAATTAAAAAAAAAAAAAAAAAGGCAAGATCAGTCCCCTGCCCATCTCTGTCTTCCTGTCTTGCCATGGAGTCCCTGGCACTGGCATGTGTTCTGACTTTGATGCCACCTACTATGTGGAGACAGCACCAAAGGGGCTCGCACCAGAGGCCAGACAGACAGGACCACTGATTCTGGACTTTCAGCTTCCAAAACTGTGCAATGAGTACCCCACACCCCACACCCCATACCCCATACCCATACCCATACCCCACACCCCACACCCCACACCCCACACCCCATACCCCATACCCCCTACCCCACACCCCATACCCCACACCCCATACCCTGTACCCCATACCCCACACCCCGTACTCCCTACTCCATACCCCACACCCCATACCCTATACCCCCTACCCCACACCCCGTACCCCACACCCTGTACCCTGTACCCCACACCCCGTACCCCACACCCCATACCACATACCCCCTTTTTAAATAAAGTGCCAACTTCAGGCAGTTGTAACAACAACAACAACAACAAAAAAAAAAGATAACCATATCAAGCTGATGAAAGAATATGCTGGCTGTACTTCCAGGAGAGGAGGCTAAAATCTTTTTAGATTATGGATTAGCCTATAGAAAAATGTCTGTCATAAATCAAACAGTGAAGGGGAAGATGAATAGAAATCTCACTTACACAACTTAAGTAAAACATAGCTCTCTGAACAGATGAAGATAGGTTTCTTCTGTATCCCAGAATCTAATCAGTATTTATATGTATAATTCAGCTATTATTTGGCTTAAAAGGGCTTATTTACTATTTTCTACAGAGAAAACATTTTCCAGTTTCAAATAACCCCGAACTTTTGAACTATAACCTGTTTTTATGTTCAAAAAGAAAAAAAAAAAAAGTCTGTATGGAAAAAGAAAAGGCCTGGAAGAAGGGGAAAAAAAAGAAGAAGAAGAAAGAAAGCCTGTCTAGGAAAAAAAAAAAAAAAAAAAAAAAAAAACCAAAGGGAGTGGGGAAGGGATTAAATTGTATTTGTTTATTTAGTGTGGGGGAGGGGAGGGATGCCCTGGCGTGAATTGTGCAAGGAAGGCACAGCTCCCTCCAAGGAATGGTCCTTTCCCACCGTGGGCCCCAGAAATCCAATGAGCTGGTTTAGCTTCCTGGCAAGCGCCTTCACCATTGCAGCCATCTTCCCGGCTCCAGGGGAAGGGATTAAAATAGTCAAACAAATAGAACATTATAATGACAATAATTATATTTACTTTGGTTACTAAAGCAAATAATTGGAATCAACCTAATTGGCCATCAACAGATGAATGGATAACAGAAAAAATATAGATAGATGATAGATAGATATAGACATAGATATAGATAAAACGTAATATTACTTAACTCTAAAGAAAAATGAGGACGGGCAGTGGTGGCACACGCCTTTAATCCCAGCACTGGGGAGGCAGAGGCAGGCGGATCTTTGTGAATTTGAAGCCAGCCTGGTCTACGGAGCGAGATCCAGGGGGAAAAAAAAAAAAGAAAAGAAAAAGAAAAATGAAGTTTAAAAATTTATAGGAAAGTGGTAAACTTAGAATGTACAATATTGTTTAAGGTTGGGGGATGGAGAGATGGCTCAGAGGTTAAGAGCACTGACTACTCTTCCAGAGGTCCTGAGTTCAATTCCCAGCAACCACATGGCAGCTCACAACCATCTGTAATGAGTTCTGGTGCCCTCTTCTGGCATGCAGGTAGAACACCGTATACATAATAAATACTGTATATATAATAAATAAACAAATAAATCTTAAAAAAAAAGAATACTTGTTCTCTTTCACAGGACCTGAGTTTGGTACCCAGCACCCACATGGCAGCTCACACCCCTCAGTGGCTCCAAATCCAGAGGATCCAATCCCTGTTCCTGACCTCTAAGGGCACTGGGAATACACATGGTACACATACATACATACAGGCAAACGCTCATACACATAAAATAAATCTAAAAAAAGAATAAAAATATTATGCAAGGTCACACAATCTCAGCAAGCACGCCATGTTCTCTCTCATGCAGACGCTAACTAGTAAAATATGTGTATATGTAAACAAATGTACATGTGATATATGATGACCAGAAGAGAACAAGAGAGGATGGATATAAGGGGCTGAGGAAGAGCTAAATGTTGGTGATGGACATGAGTTATGAAGGAGGATAGAAAGCTAATTGATTTTCTAGTTCTAATTCTATCATGGAGTGTTTGGTTTTGGTGGTGGATAAGTAAATAAAATATATTCAATACCAAAACTGTAGAATTTTTGTTTTGTTTTGTTTTTTCAAGACAGGGTTTCTATGTATAACAGCTCTGGCTGTTCTGGAATTTGATTTGTAGACCAGGCTGGCCTTGAACTCACAGAGATCCACCTGCCTCTGCCTCCTGAGTGTTGGGACTAAAAGTGTGCATCACCACCACCTGGGCAAAAGTGTAAAATTTCATATGAAACTTCACAGCTTCCATTTCAGATGCCAATTCTAACTGTATAGTTCAAACATTGGGTCTGGTTAATTTTGGTGTGTAATGTTTTTATTTACCTGCAAGGGTTTTTTTGTTGTTGTTTTTTTTTTTTTTTTTTTAGTAACCAAGTTTATAAACTAGAAATATAGAACAATTACAACAATATATTGTAATCAAAGTTACACAGCTGTGCCCTCCCAGTCTTACTGTGTGTGGTATGTTCACTCTTCTTTCAGTGATAGATGAAACAATGCCTGTGTCAGGATGAAGGTATTGAGACACAGCATTAGCTACCATGTAAGTGCTGCTCACCACAGCCCTACTGTGTCAGGACTCTGCTAACAGAGAGAGCTAAGTGCCTCACAAGCAAACAATTATATCCTGGCAGGACTGACCGGATAGCATATTCCATCTTGCTACTGAGAACAGTGTGAAATTTAAAACTTATGAATTATTTATTCTTGAATCTTTCCATTTACTATTTTTGGACTGCAGTTGACCACCAGTACTTGAAACCACAGAAAGTGACAGAAAGGATTTGGGGGACCAGTGTGTAAGATCAGAACACTCAAACACCAGAGTCATGGTGTACACCTGTAATCCCAGTACTCAGAAGGTAGAGACAAGAAGGTCATGAGTTCAAGACCAAGCTGTACTACACAGTGAGATTCTGTCTCAAAAAAAAAAAAAAAAAAAAAAAAACAGCAACACTAAATAGTACAGAAAAGCAGAAAATAGCAGGTCAAACCTCCCTCACTGGTCCCATCTATTATGCATGTACATGTGGAGGTCAGAGGTCAACTTTAGATGCCATTTCTCAGGAGCCATCCATCTTGGTTTTGTGTTTGTTTGTTTATTTGTTTTTTGAGGCAGGGTCTCTCACTGGAGCGTGGGACCTATTGACTAGCCAGGCTGGCTAGCCAGTGAGCTCCCCAATCCTCTTGTCTCCACCTCTCTAGGGCTGGGATTACAAGTGTACATCACCACACCCGGCTTTTAACATGGGTTCTAGGACCAAATTCAGGTCCTTATGCAATCATTTTACCAACTGGGCTGTCTCCCCAGCCACTCGCAATCCCTTATAGTCTTGTCTCTGAAATCTACGTAAGTGTTTTAACGCAAGAGAACTGTTTGTACTGTAACCTGGGTGTGTTGGCACACAGCTGGAATCCCAGCAGTGAAGAGACTGCAGTGTAAGGATTGAAGCAAGTTTGAAATGAACCTGCTACATGTGGAATTCCAGGCCAGCCAGGCTACATAGCAAGACCTTGATTCAAAAAAATGAAACCCAACAATAACAAAAAGAATGATTCTATAAAGCCACACTGTGCCTTCATGGATTTGGAGACTTTCCAGGCTCCCTGCATCCTTAGAGCAATTAGAGCATCACTGAACGGATGTTCCACAATGCACATTACTTGGCGCTTGTGAACAACACTCACTAGTTCCTACATTTTGTGTCTCTATCTTTGCACAATTCTGAGAGCTGACTGCATTAAAATCTCCAAGAGATGGGATTTTAATGGTGTCCTCTCCTGGGCAGCCCCAGGCAGAGAGAGGAGTGGCTTCTGTTTCTCAACTGTCACCTCTGCTGGCTGGACGGCTCATCAAAGATCACCTCAACAGCATTGACAGAACCTATAACTGATGGAAGCTCTCCGGTGGCAAAATCCTATGGGATTGTTTCTTTGTATTTTCCTATGTTAAAATACCTCCTATGCCAAAAAAAAAATTGCATGTATAGTAAAAAGACTTGGATAAAATATGAAGTGTGGGGCTGGAGAGATGACTCAGGGGTTAGGAGCACTTCCCCTTGCAGAGGACCAGCTCCTAGCACCATGTCAGAGAGTTCACAACTTCATATAACTCCAGTTCCAAAGGATCTGCTGCCCTCTTCTGGTCTCCATGGGCATCTGCACTTATTCAGTGAACATAAACTCATGCAAGTGTACACACGTATACATAAATAAAAATTAAAATCTTTTTTTAAAATATGAGGCATATAGCACATGCTAGAGAGAAATAGGAATGCTTGCTTTTTTTTTCTTTCTGGGTTGTTGTTGTTTGTTTGTTTGTTTGTTTTTTGAGACAGGGTTTCTCTGTGTAACAATCCTGGAACCACTCTGTAGACCAAGCTGGCCTCGAACTCACAGAGATCCGTCTGCCTCTGCCTCCCGAGTGCCGGAATTAAAGGCGTGCGCCACTACGCCCAGTTCTGTCATTTGTCTTTAAAGGCAGGATGTCACTATGTAACTCTGGCTGGCCTGAAACTTGCTGTATGTGGAGCAGGCTAACCTTGAACTCGCAAAAATACATCTGCCTCTGCTTCTGCCTTGTAAGCACCGGGGTAAAGGGCATCACCATCATACCTGACAAAAACTTGCTTTGTTGCGCAGGGCCCTGGGGCTGTTCCTGCAGAAGGCCACACCCAGAGCAGAGGCTGGGCTGTTTGGGTCTGGAGATTTGGTATTAGGATCTTTCTCATCCTCTTGTTGACTCAAGACTCTGGGAGGGTTCTGTAAAAACAGTAATAGTAACAGTGTTGACACTGAGGAAAAGTCCTCTAGCTGGTCATTCTTCTAAGTGGGGCTACATGTGTCAGGTACTGTTTGTTCTGTGTTCTGATTAGGATCTGTAGATATCATTCCATTTTGTAGATGTAGAAACTGAGGCACGGAGTGGCTATGTACCATGCCCCAAATCACACAGCTAGGATAGTGGTGGGACTGTCTCTAAACCTGTGCAAACCGGCTCACCTCTCTGCTATTAATGTTCTATTATTGTAGATCTCCTTTTCCATTTTCACTTCCATAAAATGAGGCCCTAACACCTATCTAGAGAGATTTGTTCTGTTTTGTCTGAGACAGGGCTTTGTGCTCAGGTAGCCCAGACTGGCCTCAAACTCATTATATAGCCAAGGTGACCTTGGATTCCCTATCCTCCTGCCTCTACCTCCAGAGTGGTGGGATTGCAGATATGTGCTACGTGGGACTGAGAGATGAGGAGATGGTAAAAACATTGTCAATGTGCAAATGTGCTACGTTCAAATCCCTAGCATCCACACGAAGCCCAGGGCATGTCTATAATCCAAGAGCTCTTACGAGGGGATAAGAGAACAGGTCAGGTTTGTGCTACCATACCCAGCTTGAGAGAAGTTTTTGAGTCGGAAGTTAAATCAAGCATGTCAGAGTAAGTGTGAAATAAAACTACTAACCATTACTAACATTCTGAGAGCTCCGGTTGGTGGTGTGGTGTGGGAGTGTGTGCGTGGGTATCCAGAAGTGCATTGTGTATAGTCCCTGGCCTTGCAAGGACAGAGCCCCTTGAAGAATGTTCTCATTAAAGGCCTGTCACAGTAGCCAATGGGAGAGTGCTTGCTTCACAGGTCTGAGGCTCTAGGCTTAACTTCAAGTACTTTCAAAACGAGAATGCTTTTATTTATGAGAGATGGTTCATTGGGTAAGAGTTTGGACTCCAGCGACTCCAGCACCACGTTAAAAAAAAAATTTTTTTTTGTCCTCCGTAGAATACTACCTGGGGCCGACCAGCCCTTGACTGTGCTTGTCTGGCTCCCAGGCATGTCCACAGCACAGTGCTTTACCTCCCCATGCGGGCTTCCCCCTCTTCTCCCACCCGGAGTGGATGGAGTAGCCACAGCCCCATTCTGCCCAGCTGATGCAGCACTACCGCTGCTGGCCAGCAGGTGGCGCAGAGGGACCTTGAAGCTTAAGTTTGGGCCTTGGACTGTCTTGAATGGATCCCTAGAAAAGAAGCCTTTACACCTCCTCCTCACCTTCCCTTCCCCTCTCCTCCCTTCCTTCTTCCTCTTCCTTTTGTGATTTTGTTTTTGTTATTTGTTTGAGACCCGGTCTCACTATGCAGACCAGGCTGGCCTTGAACTCACAGAGATCCGCCTCCTCTGCCTCCCGAGTGCTGGGATTATAAACCACCATTGCTGGGCCAAAAAGAATGTTTTGAGCCAAGTGGAGTGAGACATATCTGTTGTCCCTGCTACTGGGGAGGCAGAGGAAGGACGATGACTTGACCCCAGAAGTTTGAAGCCATCCTGGATAACGCAAATGAGACCTTGTTTCCAAAAAGAGAAAAACTGAATTTTTAAAACACTTTCTGCAATCCTACTCGGGAGGTTAGGGAAGAGGATCTAGTGCTGAGTGCTGGGTCAGTGAGATGGGCCAGTGGGTAAGGCTATGCTGCCAGGCCTGAGAACCTAAGTTGGATCACTAAACCCCACACGGCAGAAGGAGAGAACAAGTTGTTCCCTGACCCTGACATGCTCCCTGTCATGCGCAAATGAATAAAATAATAGTTCAATGTCATGCTTCAGTAAATAGCAATTTTAGACCAGATTGGGCTATAGGTGACTCTTTCTCAGAAAGCAAGCAGGAAGGAGGGGGGGGGAGAAGGGGAGGGGACAAATGCCAAGTGCGGTGTGGTAGCACGCACCTGTAACATCAGCACTGCTGAGGCAGGAGGACTGCCTAAGTTTGAGACCAGCTTGGGCTACACAGTGAGTTTGAGGCCAGTTTGAGATACCTAAGAAAGCTGTCTCAAATATAAGAGAGAGGATGTTCTGTGCACGCGGGCAGAGAGGAACGGTGCCAGCTACTAGAAATTACATCTTAACGCTCACCTTGTAGAGCTTCTGGAACACTTTTGAAGAGAAAACCTAGACCTACTAACACTGCATGATAAAACCAGAGAAGAAACGAGTTCTGACTCTTCTAGATACAGAGATAGTGGCGTAGTGTGGGGTGTGGGTGTGGGTATGTGGGTGTGTATGTTTCAGGGAGCCCAGGCTGGTCTTCAATTCAGTTTGTAGCAGAGGATGATCTTAAAGGGTTTGTTGTTGTTGTTCAATTTATAGTTTATGTGCATTGGTATTTTGCTTTCATGTAGGTCTGTGTGAGGGTGTCAGAAGCCCTGTAACTGTAGTTACAGACGCCATGTGGGTGCTGGGAATTGAACCCAGGTCCTCTGGAAGACCTCTCAACCGTTAAGACATCTCTCCAGCCCAACCTTAAACTCTCGATCCTTCTACCTTCATCTCCACATGCTGGAGTGACAGCTGTTTGCTGCAATGTCCAGCCTCTTCTTCTGTATAAACACACACACACACACACACACACACACACACACACACACACACACTGCTGTGCTGTTGCAGACTGAATGTCATGTTCCCCCAAATTCATGTTAAAATCTAACCCGATATAATGGCACTGTAAGGAAGAGCGTTGGGGAGGTGATTGGTCACAAGGGTATCACCCGTATAAAATAATCATCCTTCATTAGAGGCCCCAAAGAGCTGTCCTGCTCCTCCTACCATGAGAGAATATAGCAAGACCTGGATGCCTGGGGAGCAGAAAGTGGGCCCTTACCAGTGACAAAGCCTTTCCTGGGAAGATGCACCACACAGGTCTACTCACCCCTGATATGGAGCCCATGGCAGACAAAGTACGGATACCACCAAAGTCCAACTTGGTGAACCATAAGTTTTATTGAAGTTACTTACAGGAATATGGGGCAGAAACGACTCAAAGACAGCTGTATCACCAAGGCCCACCCCAGCGCGGGTGACAGCTCACAAAGATGGGATCCTGCAGCACACTGCACAGCCTGCGGGCAGCTCAGCAGGTGGAAGAGGGTCCCTCCAGGTGCCTCAGTTGGCCTAAACCTCTTCCAGGCAGGACGGCTGGTTTTCTTGGCAGCTTGGCTTGTCTGAGTCTTTACAGCACAGCTCTCTAGATCTGAGGGGTATTTCAGCTTTAACTGTATACCCGGGCAGGGAGGGGCCTAGTGAATCTGGTTTCAGGGACTTCGGAAGCTGTTTTGAGTTGTTCACCTTCCTGCTTAAGGAGCTTCCTGCAGGATGGACTGTTTTAATCTTGGAGGAAACTATTATACAACAACCGGCCTTCTAAACAGCCAGTGTCTTGATCTTGAACTTCTTAGCCGTCAGAACTGTGAGAAACAAAGGACTGTTATTTATAAACCACCCAGTATGTGGTATGTAGTGATAGTGCAGAAGCAGACTGAGAGAAGTGACCGGACAGATAACATCCTCGGTCTCTCATTTTACATGGCCTGTGATATTTAACAGCCTGGACAGTGTCTTGTCACAAGGGACAGGAATGGCTGTGAACTTGGAACACATCTCAGAACCTCTTCATAGCACCAGCTAGTATCAGTAAGCACCAGTCAGTGTTAGGCCCACAGTCACTAGAGTGATTAATTTTATATCAGATAGGTTCATGAGTCCAGTCTTCTCAACAAAGAGGTGGAGGACGTTCTTATTTCCATCTTACAAGGCAGGAAACAAGTTAGGGAACCTGTTCAAAGTCAGAGGCAGTAATACCTTCCAGCAGCCTGGTCCTACTACAGTGCTCTAGCATGGGCTCACCTCCTGGACCATGATGCCTTGGGGTTGGACACCACAACTACTCACCTTTGTATTTTCCACAGTACCTGATATACAAGGTAGCCTTTAAATGTGTGTTGACCTGAACTGATACTGCATGTAATTGAAGTGTGCCTTCCTTCAGTCATTCACTCAATACAACATTCTTATTAGGCTGGAGTGCTTGTCCAGCGTATGATACATGAAAAGCTTACAATTTTTCACTTTTAATGATTGGGAGACTCTGCCAAGGAACAAACAAACAAAAAAAGGTCGGGCACACCTTTAACACCAACACGCTGGGTGGGCAGAGACAGGTGGATCTCTGGGTTC